>JAQZBX010000001.1:305791-354270 GCA_029593785.1 Cabassous unicinctus
AAATTGTTTAAAAAAAAAAAAAAAAGAATATGACAGGGGTGATGGTCACCCATTAAGATGTAAGTGAGTGAAGTTCCATGGTTCTATACCAAACAGTAAATCTAAAGTTTCCCCATAATTTCTATAAAATAAGTAGCATTGTGTTTTCCTTGGTTGTTTTAAGTCCTAGTAACTAAGATGAAGCTTCCCTGGGCAGCTTGTTTCAAAAGAAATTTTACTCATCAATAGAAGGTTTTCTTGGCAGCTGGTGACATCTGTCATTTTATAGAATGGAAAGGATGATTCAGAACTTAGGAAGGGAGTGAGTGGGAAACATACATGGCTGAAGCGTAGGGATATAGCTGTCACTTTTAACTTTAGCATTTAGTGCCTGCAGTCAAATAATGTGATATATTCAAAGTGTGTGTGTACCCATGAAAAATATATAAAGAAACATTTTTCCTGTAATTATATTCTTGGGATATCATAGGGCTTCAGAAAACATTCTAATGCTGATTTTATCAAAGAAAACCGATCACCAATTGTAGATTTAAAATTAGACAATATTACATCAGACAATTTCAGGGACAGAAGACCAAAACAAGAGAGAAATTTGACAAATGGAAGCTTTTATTTTCACTATCTTAAATTATTTTCTGTGAGAATTCTGCTTAAGTACTTTGCCATATTTCCACTCAGTATTAATGTTTTCATAATGATTTGAAAGATGTCTTGTATTTAAGAACATTAAATCCTAAGAAATATAGTTGAAAATTTTCACAGATTGGTATACGTTTTTTAATGTTACATACTAGGCATGCTTATTGATGTATAGTTTACTTTTTTTGTGTATTTATAGTCATTTTTTTGCAATTTAAAGAATAAAATCTGCAAAAATATGTTTTGCTCTATTCTACATTTTATATTAAATTTTCTCCTTTTTTAAAAATGTAAAAAAAAAAAAAAAAAAATCAGAGACAAAGTCTTGAAAGGAATGAGGTCACCCTGAGTCTTAGTTATGAGCAGAAATAGGTGATGCCCCTTGCTGATGATGAAGTTGCTAGTGACTCCAGGAATAGGATTGACATTTACAAGAACCACTGCATAGAAGAAAACACCAGCAAAAACTAGAGGCTTTTGCTGAGTCTCTCATTACACTTACTGAAACCCAGATCTCCAAGTATAGTGAAGTTTCTTACCATAGTTTTGTCCTGGTGCTGAAATACTCATTAGAGTTATTTACCCCGGAGTTGGTAGATGACATTACCTTCAGTTCTTGTCTACAAATACCAAAGAAAGTCAGTTTTGTAGTTCATTCTTTTCCAAAGGTCTGTTGGAAATTTATTTAGGATATCAGCTTCTGCAGAGCCCTTAAGATTGCATTTAAGTCCTGCTGACATCAAACAATTTATGAAGCTAAATAGAGAGATCTGTCCTGAAAATGGGATCATAATATTTCCCTATGGCTATCACCTAAGTAAAGTGAAACGTGCTGATGAACTCATTATAAACAAATTTATATACAAGAGGCCCTGAAAATGAGCTCTAAAACTTGCCATCTACTTTTGAGATTCAAACAATTTCTTGGAGTAGCACTTGGCCTGAAATTTAATTTGTAACAACAGAAGGAAGTGGAATTGAATTCACTTTGCCACTTTTTGGAGTAAACTACTCTATTAAAGAACTGGCTTGGTAATTAAGAGAATGGACAATGGAGCCAGAAGCCCGAGGTTGATTTCACACTTTATTATGCCTGTGACATAAATAAATTGCTTAAACTTTCTGTACCTCAGTTTTCTCATCTGTAAAACATCGATGAGAATAGCAGTTACCTAATGCATTGTTATATAAATTAAATGAGTTAATATTTGTAGACATTTAGACATCACCCAGAAAATGGTGTTTATTATATGCATGTTTCCAAATATATCCCCAAATACATAAATGTTTAATTTGGCAGATTATATTGGACACTGATTCCATACACAGTATGTTCTTGGTATTTTACAGATAACTCACATTTCTTAGAATAACAATATGGTTACACAATACATGTGTAATGATTTACCCATTAGAGATCTATGCATAAGGGTATACACACACATTCTGTCATTTTTCTTATTTTTCAACAGGCAGGGATGAACAACAGATTTTTTAAGCCATCGGAATACAATTTAATAATCTATAACAAAATGGGACAAATTCGATTAGCAAATTATGTTTTGGTAAATGTGTAGTTGAGTCCTTTGACATTTATCAGGAATTAATTCTCATAATTAAGAGAATGCTTTCTCTTGCTCCTAAAGGCATTTAACAAGCAATTTACTATTGTGTGTTTACTGGTCATGGGTCATGTTTCCAACTTGTGTTATTCAAGTTCTTTCAATTCCTCCTATATAGTTTTCATATATTATATCATTTAATCCATAAAACAGCTTTATATGGCAAGTATTGATATCCTCATTACATATTATAAAATATCATAAACCTTTTAAGTCACTTGTTAAGCTGTGAATATTAAATTCAAATATGCTAAGAATCTACGGTTAATGTATAAACTATATTTGCATGTGTACTCCCTATTCTATATGTACATAGAGAATTATACATGTATTTTCATATTTGTACTGATAGTCCTAGAGAAGACAAAGTTTCATTCATTCTGCTCATTATCTTCAAAAAAAAAAAAACTATTATGAACAACTATATAACTCAAAGCTGTACTGATTGGCTTTCTAAAGATAATTGTCCCCCAAATAACTTAAACTAAAGTGAATTCACTTAAACAGATTTTTAAATTTTACAACAATTTAATAGTAAGTAGTGATTGAGATTTTTAACTCAAAAACTAAATGTAATATTTAAAGAGCAATGGTTAGCCTAAAGCTGCAACTGTGCATTGTTTTAGAATGAGTAGAATATCACATTTTAATTTTTGTCATGATTACACGAATAAAATTTTGACTGCCTAATGCAACTTTTTTCACTTCCTTTTTGACTTGAAAGTCATAATCAAAAAGTATCTCAGATTTAGTATTTAAAATTTTTAAGACCTTTTATAACCATTTGATTTTCAAATAATCTTATATCAATGTGCCCATTTTATCATCAGCAAAGTAGATTTCCATTCACCCCCAGTATTTAATTGGTCTAACTCTGACAGGTTCACATTTTTCAATGCCTATGTGCAATCTGCAATTTTCCAACATTTTCATTAGCTTCTTCAAGCAACTTTATATTGTTTTCAAAAATGACATTTTTGCTTAGCCAATTTGCTTGGTTTTCCCCTTGTATTTTTAGCTGTGTTTAATAGTCTACCATCAATAATATATATATATATATATATATATATATATATATATACACACACAAATATATAGAGACTATTTAAGTGGAAATTAGTTTTATAAGTAGATAACCAATTAGTGAATACATTTGTGTGATGGGCCCTTATGCCCACTTATGTGACCACATAACATAATAAATCCTTGCTAGTTAAAACTATCTTAGAGTTACCCTTACTCACTGGACTTGAAGCTGACCTAAAGAAAAGCAACACCAGAATGCTTGCCCTTTAGAAATATATCAGTAACGTTTACTATTAGTGCTGAACTCTAAAGGTAACTACAACTTGATGTGCTGAAATTCCATCTAATTTATTTGTATATTTTATCTCACAGTGCTCTGTAGTTGGTTTGTCTGTGTTACTCTTTCATACTTACGAGATACTCTAAAATAATTCTCCAAAGCCCTTAACAAGAGAAACACATATGTTGTCCCCAGAATAGCTGCTAACCTACTATTTTCTTTGTCTAGATGTATTATATGTATACTTAAAAGTATAACTCAAATTCCACATCATCCATTACAGTCCATATCAATCTCTCCTTCTCCTAAATTTCCATAGCAATACTTTATTATCAATAGTGGACAGCCACTTTATCATCCAGGATTCATATATTGACATGTGGTTTTATTTGGAAATGCCATGTACTGTATTTATAATTTATTTCCTCTGTTCAATTGTAAGCAAAGCATTCTGGCATGGTTCATGCTTCTTTTGGGCAAACCACAGTAGGTTGTTCAGTGATTTTCACATAGTATCAAACAACAAACATTTGGAGAACTAAAATTAATTCAACTTATGCTTATCGAATGAAGGGTCTAAATCTTAAATTCCTTTTTTCTTCCATATTATCTAGAAATATAATATATAGAAATGTGTAGCTTAAAAAAGCCATATTACTTTTCCCAAAATGTGTGGAGGGTGGCTATTATTTAAGTGAAAGAAAATCCATCAAGACATTCAGGTAACTTTAGACAAAATGGCAAGGTGCAGAAAAAGCATTCTATTAATATCCAAACACTGGGAAAATTAATTTTAATGATATATAGGTAATATGTATTTAAAAAGAAAGGTCTGCATTTATAAGGAAAGACAGTCATCATGTAGAAGAATAAATATGGAGTTCAGAGTCTGATTGGAGGTTTACTCCCTGCCCTGGCACTTAACAGCTGTGTGATCTTGAATGAGTTTTTTTAACCTTTCTAAATCCCGATTTTTATGAAATACAATAAAATGTGTTCCATAGTGTTTTGCTTTGAATAATAAATGTGACTTTTAAGTTATATGAAGTAAATATTTTAGGAATTATTTTGATTTTGAAGTATATAACCTTGGCATGATTCATATGCTAATTCTTTAAAAAGGTTAATCACTACCAGACCTAAATAATATGGAGCTACATAAACATATCCTCGACATACACACAAAAGAAAGAAAGATGAGAATAAGAAGTAAACAAAAAGAAATCTTGTATTTCTAGGTCAATTTTTTTGCAACAATCTGTAATTCAAACAGAACTCATTGAATATTTACTGGGTTTATCTACTGCTATCTATTAAGAAAAAGAAGCTATCAAAAAGGAATGTCATGCCAAAAGTCATCCTTTTATGAGGCTATGCATTCATTTTTATTAATAAGCTTTAAATCAACACTGAAATGAAACTGAAGACATTGAAAAACATCCTTTATACTTCTCCTCCATCTCTTACAAGTTCAAGGAAAACTTTGACAAATTCTTGAGGGAAATCAGATTCTAGCCTATTTTCTATTGTTCATTCCTTCATTCATTCATTCATTGACTCATGTATCCAACCAACAAATATTTATTGAATAATCATTGTTTTCTGGGCATGTTGATAGATTCTAGACATGTAGTTGTAAACTACACAAATAAGAATTTACAGCTTAGGGGAGAATAATATTATATGGTGGTACAATTATATATAATTGTGTATATACAAATGCAATTCGTATATACACAAATTGTAAATGTATATACAAATGCAATTTGTGATGAGTGAAAAGGGGAATAAAAAGAGTACAGTGAAGAATGAAAAGAATAACAATATAGGATCCACTTAAAAAGAATGTTAATGAAAGCCTTCAAGAAAGTGACTTCTATGCTGAGACCTGAAGAAGCCAGTCTAATGAGCAGAGAGGAATATTTGAGTAGTGGAAAGATATAAAGTCCCAAGGTGGGGAGGAAATACCTTAGTTCCTTTGAAGAAGTCCTCAGACCAGTGTGCCTGGAGCACAGAGAGAGATGGGGGCAAGAGGTGAGATAGGCAGTGAGGGTTCTGATCTTGCAATAATTGTTAATAATTCCAGATTTTATTTGAAGTTTAAAAGCTATTAAAGATTTCTAAAAAGAAAGTAAATTCATTTATGCTTTAAAAATTACTCTTCTGAGTGTAGAAGGGGTTAGAAAAGAATAAAAGGGGAAGCAGGGAGACCAAGAAGAAGCCTATAACAGAAGATTCTGCTTCCTAGGTGACAGGTGATGGTGACTTGGGCTAGTGTGGTAACAGAAAGTAATAACATCTGTCTATAGCACATTTTACTTTACAATGTGGAAGAAATTGAACTAGGGGTTCACTTAAAATTCTTGCCTTACTTTGAGGAAAGAGATTTTATTAACTCCACTGTTACTAACGCAAATATATTCATAGAAATCATATCTCTGGTATGCCTAGTCTTAAAAAAAAACTTATCTTAGAACATTCTATTACTTCAAAGAAGTTATGCTCTACCGATTGTCAAACATCATTTTTACACATATATTTAGCACTTTCTATGTGCAAGACACAGTGATGAATGTTTTTTTGTATATAGTTTCATCTAATTTCCATAACAATACTATCTCCTTTTTGAGCTAAGGAAAGAGAAAAAAAATAAGAAACTTGTCCTAGGCCATATCACTCACTAGATTTGGTGCCTCTGCTTGACTCTAAACCTTGTGCTTTCACCACTCCTTAGCCAATTCAGCACTTATTTCCTTCCTTCCTTCCTTCCTGCCTGCCTGCCTTCCTCCTTCCCTCCCTCCCTTCCTTCCTTTCTTCCTCTTTTTCCTTCTCTTTATTTTTGCTCTATTTTTCTCTCTCTCCCACCCTTTTCTTTATTTCTTTTAAAAAATAGATATTAGTTTATTCATATTTTATTTTTTCTATTGGTATATTCATACTGCTGTATTTATAAAAATTATTCTATTTTCTGCAACGAATTTCTTAATTTCTTTCTACCACTCTGAAACTCAAAAACACAGGGGAAGTATGAACTGGTAATTCATCCAGAAATAATTTTAAATTTGTGCCTTCATCCAGAAATCCTCAGTCTCAATAGAGGAAGACCTGGCTTTGCCCCAGCATGCTGATAGAAACTTGGATGGTCCTACTACTTGTCAATGGCCAAGATATATTCTAACTATGGTTCTTTGTCAAACATCCTTATGTCTGCCCTACAAATATTTCATGTACTCAGTCGAAAATGACCCCAAATTGAACCTTACTACTCTGATTTATTTAAGATAAGTCTGTCCCCACAACTTCCTGACATGGAAACAAATGGATAGAGTTATTCAGTTCCTGAAATCACATGAATCCATTTGAACAGATTATTGAAATAGAAGTGATATTTTAATGGGGGATCACACTTAAGAGAGTGAGTCTAAGACAAGCAAATTTTGATGGAAAAGAAAATCCTTGACCAGTCTACTTCATAGCTTCTCAACATTAACACTACTGCCATTTGGGACTGGATAAATCTTTGTTGTGAACGTTTGCTCAGCACATTGTAGGATGTTTATCAGCACTCCTGGACTCTACCTTCTAGATGCCAATAACTATCACTCTTCCCCAAACCACCACTCAATTGTAATAACCAATAATACCTACAGACATTTCCAAGTTTCCCAGAGGTGGGGGTATGGTGGGCAAAATCAACCCTTGTTGGAAACTACTGTTCTAGAGCACAGAATGTTGTTCAGAGAAAATACCTCTGCTGCAAAAAGATACAGAGTTCCTAGGATGTTCTCAAAATTCTGAATAAAGGCTGGTGATAGAAAAATGCATAAGAAATTCACTAAGTATCCAGGAAGGTAAGTTTGGCAATTACTACACAGTACAATGATAAAGGTTCTGTGTTTGTCCAGAAAAGAAGGAGAAGGAGGAGGAGGAAGAGGAGGAGGAGGAGGAGGAGGAGGAGGAGAAGAAAAGGAAGAAGAAGAAGAAGAAGAAGAAGAAGAGGAAGAGGAGGAGGAGGAGGAGGAGGAGGAAAAAAAAGGGGAGGAGGAGGAGGAGGAGCAATAATTTTGAATGCAGTTTGGACTGTTTCAAAGATGGCAGAGTCTAGATGGCTGTGCCTAAGTAAATGGGGCAGGGTCAATGATGCATATGAAATTGAGTGACACTTCAGACAGAAATAAATACCGTGGACCAATGCACCACTTGTGAAGATGCTTCTTTTTATTTTGGTGAAATGAATACCCTTGATGGTAGGACAGAAGTTGGTAGAACTGCTATAGTCTCAATATAAAAAGCCCTATGTGCCTAGTAGTTCACACCATATTCTGGAAGTAAGTAAAAGCTGTTAAAAGCTTTGAAGCAGGGATTTTGTGAAATAATTACAGAAATGGATAGATTTGTAGGTAGAACATTTAGAAATCTATTTTAGAGGTCAGTAAACTAAACTATGGTTTGTAGACCATATCAAACTCACTATCCCTTTTTATAAATAAATATATTGGAACACAGCCATACACATTTGTTCATGCTACAATGGAAGAGTTGAGTAGTTGTAAAAGAGACTATATGGGCTACAGAATGTAAAATATTTAGTATCTGGCTCTTACAGAACAATTTTGCTGACCCTTAGCCTAGATAATTTTATTTGTTCAAGAAACGTTAGGCACTTGTTATGTGACAGGAATTTTATAGAACTTTAGAGTTACAAAGATGAAAAAGATCATGGTTCCATGATTATCAAAGTTTATAACTAGAGAGGGATATGTGGCAGAATATAGACATATACAGTTTTCAAAATGTTTTAATGTGTAGATTCACTTGATTCTCCTTATTTACTATACTAAAATAAAGTGCAATTTTTTTTTTCCTCATCCACTGGGAAAGTTTGACCACATGGCCTTCTCTTGCTTTAAAGAAATGGGAAACATTTTTTTGCAGAATCTTTAGTATCTGATTTTAGTGATTTATCAAAGGACACTGTGAAAAATATATGATGTGATGGAAAAAGTAAAGTGACTTGAAGGTACAATAATAGGGCTTATATCACATCAGAAAGAGATTGCCAAGGCTGGAGATGGGTGGGAACAATAGTATATCTTACCTTAGGACTTCACCAGCCTGGGTCCTCTTCCCTGGCAGCAACCCAGGAATGTGGCAAGAGTCCAGAAAAGATAGCTGCCTGGTGGATACATGTGTTCTCAAAGGAGATGATATTGCTCCAAAGGGACAAAAATTAGTTCTTGTGTAGTGAACAAATATTTTAAATATTACAATAATTAGTGACACTCCAAGGGGCTGCAACAGAATATAAATAGCTAGGCAGTATAGTTTAAAATTTCATGAGAAAGAGGGAAAGATTCATTTAAAAAAATGATTGAGAGAAAAAAAGATTGAGAGACACTAGTCTAGGGAGACCACCCAATTCTGAGGATCCCACTGAAGTTTCCACCCTCTCTATGATACCTGCATTTCAAGGCTGGCACAATAGCAGCAGTGGGGCCAAACCCAAAACCACATGGACATTGAAAAAGGACCATTCTGCAGTAAACTAGAATAGCAGATGACTGAGGGTTCTAATCACATTTTGGCACTATATAAGAGTCCTCCAGAAGCTTGGCAACAATCTTGAGACAAGAGACTCCAAGATTAACTGAGTTGAATGCCTCGTCATACCTTGCATGTGGGCTCAGAGCTACAAATTTAGGAAATGGATTAATGTGGGTTTCTTAACTCTTGAGTTTATCCAATCAAATTCAGACCTTTTGTAGAAACAACAGCCTGCATAAAGTATTGGGGGAAGGGGTGCTGAGAAAACAAAGGAATAATAGTCAATTCCACCTAAAACATGAAGTAGAGGGAGGGGTAAAGTAATATTAGGAAAAGATCATGTAGGTTAGATTCCAGTAAAGGAAAATGATAAAAACTTAACTTAAAACAATGGCAGTGAAGTTAGAGAGGACAGTAGAGATTTAAGAGCTACTTAGATTATAAATGAAAGGATTATATTATCAAATGAATCCCAGGGAGAGGGTGGGAGTGAAAGAAATAGAGAAGATAGCTATTAGTAAGAATGCACTAAAGGGAAGCTGAGGTCACAGGAGATCAAAGATGCCAGTCTCCTATGGCAGACCTAACTTTCTGAATGCTTTGAAGAATGAATTCTGGCTAAAATTGTTTGCCTTTAGAGCAACATTTGTAAACTAGTGACCCATTAGGCTAAATGTGGTTGTCATCTTTTTGCAGCATTTTATTGACAACAATTTTAAGAATAACAGTATTCTTTAAAAAAAAAAAAAGAAAATAATTATTTTTCAGCATTAAAAAATCATATAAGTTCTCATAAAAATTCAGATTTCTCAGTCCTCATGTCCACATTCCTGCCCAACTACAACAACAGAAAAATCAGCTCAACCTAAGAAGTGGGCACTTCCTTTAGATTGGACACATGGTTCCCAGCTCAACATAGTCTTTGCCTCTCTCTTAGGTCTTCCCCTCTGCTTCTTTCATTACCTGACTGACTTCTCAGGGCTCCAATAAGTCTCATCCCTGTGAAAATTAAACTGTCATAGACCTCAAAGAACAACATGTCTATAAAGCAGCAGATAGGCAAATGGCAGTTTGACTGAAGTCCTTCATTTGCATGTCATTCCATTTAAGAAATCTTTGAAGATAAGAGCAAGAAAAGCTAAGGATAGATTCAACAAAAAATAACATCAAATTAGAAAACAGGCAGTCAGAAGAGAAGTGAAAAAAAAAATACTATAGTTGAGAAAAGGGATTTTGGTTAAGTAGGCTTTCCAATTCTGCCCTCAGAATATAAATTTTGAAATAGTAATTATTTGTTGTGGTTATCAATTACTCCTATCTCATTCCAAGAAAACACATATTTTGTTCACCTCTTCAGAATTTTTACCATGTCTCAACCCCACAACCCATTTCTGCCACAGCCACACTTGTTTAAAAACAGGTGTAATATAGGGGCATTTTTGAAACTTGGGAATTGTCCTGAATGACGTTGCAATGACAGATACAGGCCATCATATATCTTGTCATAACTTACAAAATTTTGTGGGAGAGAGTGTAAAATACAATGTAAACTATAATCCATGCTTAGTGGCAATGCTCCAATATGTGTTCATCAATTGTAACAAATGTACCACTCTAATAAAGGATGTTGTTAATGTAAGAAAGTGTGGGAAGGGTAGGGAGTGGGGCATATGGGAATCTCCTATATTTTTTATGTAACATTTATGTAATTTAAGTATCTTTAAAAAACATTTAAAAAGTACATTTAAATAAATGTAAAAAAAAAAAAGCTATTCTCTTCTTAAGAGGATTCCTCCAGTACCAGAAAGAAAAGTGCTAAAGAGCAAGTCAGTTTTATCACAAAAAGTTCACTGCGGTGACATTCTTCTTTTTCTGAAAATGCTAAACCATTTTGCACCCCGCTTGACCCCACAGCTGTAGCTCTTCTACTGTCACTCCTTAATTTGTTTGCATTTGGCTTATAGTCCTAGCTCTTTGGAGTGCTGATAATTATATTTGTGTGGGAGGCTTACAAACTGTAAAAATCTGCACCAAAACACATTTCAGCACAAGTAGACAAGGCTCAGGCTTCAATTCAGAACTGCCAGACTTAAATGGGGCATGTGAGCCCATAGACATCAACTGCAGCCTGCCAGGCTTGTGACTCTTCTCCAAAGCCACTCACCATATGTTTGGCTACAAATTGAAGATGAAGCAGTCCAGGATGTTAAACAGCATTCACGTGGCCCTCCCTTAACATATGTAGTTTGTATGGAGCAGGTGAAATGTTGATCTTTTCTATGTAACCAGGAGATTTTCTTTTTTTTCTGAGAAACACCTAAATAATCTAATTAATTAACAAAACCCATAAAATATAATGGACAGGTGTTTAGAATGGATAGACAAAATAAAAACGATAAATTCTTAAAAGTGGAGCTTTGACTGAGTAAACATAAAAAGAACATTACAGTATTTCTCCCTATTTCCCAACCCTTTCAGTGCATAAAATTACTACCTTATTCATCAGAGAGACTCCTTCAAAGAGCAATTATATTTACTTATTTTTTAAAGTGTAGTTGTTATTGAAAGCAATAAAGGGACCTAATTAAAGGTCTAGTGCAATTGATAACAATTGCCTTGTCTCATGTAAGCATTATATATATTATTAGATATTTTGTAGATTTACAGAAAAATCATACAGAAAATACAGAGTTCCCATATGTAACTTCACTGTGGTTTTGGTTTTCATTTCCCTAATAGCTAAAGATATTGAATACCTTTCATGTGTTTTGTTCATTTGTATATCTTCTTTAGAAATTTCTTTTAAATGGGTTGTTTTGACATTTTGTTGTTGGGTTGTTGAGTATCTTAATAAATTCTGGATATTAAAACCTTATCAGATATGTGGTTTCCAAATATTTTCTCTCATTCTCTACATTATCTTTTGCTTTAATGATGATGGTCTTTGATGCGCAAAAGGTTTTAAATTTTGATGAGGTTCCATCTATCTATATTTTCTTATGTTGCTCGTGATTTGGGTGTATGGTCTAAGGAACCATTGACAAACATAAAGTTCTAAAGATGCTTCCCTATGGTTTCTTCTAGGTAGGACTTTATAGTCCTGGTTCTTATCTTTAGGTATTTTTAAAATCAAGTTTGAGTTAATTTTTTGTTTATGATGTGAGATAGAAGTACACCTTCATTTTTTGCATATCATATTAAGTTTTCCCAGCACTAATTGTTATAAAGAATTGAGTCCTTCCTTGCATCCTTATCAAAAATGATTTGGCCATTGATATGGGGCTCTATTTCTGACACTCAGCTCAATTCCATTGGTCAATATAGCTATTTTTATGCCCAGTACCATGCTGTTTTGATTATTGTAGCTTTGTAATATGCTTTAAAGTCAGGAAGTGTGAGTCCTCCAACTTCGTTCTTTTTCAAGATGTTTTTTGGCTATTCACAGGGCTCCTTACCCTTCCAAATAAATTTGATAATTGACTTTTCCATTTCTGCCTTGTAGGCTATTGGAATTTGATTGGAATTGTGTTGAATCTGTAAATCAATTTGGGTAGAATTGATATCTTAATGATGATTTATAGAAATATATTCTAATTATTAACTTTATGAATTTATATAATATATTTAGTTCATAATAGCACAATCATACAGTATTTGTCCTTTTCTGTCTGGCATGCTTCATTCAACATAATGTCCTCCAGGTTCATCCATGTTGTCCTATGCTTCACAACTTCATTTCTTCTTACAGCTGCATAATATTCCATCTTGTGTATTCACCACAATTTGTTTATCCATTCCTCAGTTGATAGACACCTGGGCTGTTTCCAGCTTTTGACAATAGTGAATAACACTGCTAAGAACATCGGTGTGTAGATGTCGGTTCATATCTCTGCTCTCAGTTCTTCTGGGTATATACCTAGTAAAGATACATGGCAACTCTATAATCAACTTCCTTTGGAAGTGCCAAACAGTCCTCTACAGTGGCTGTACCATTCTACATTCCCAACAACAGTGAATAACTGTTCCTATCCTGCCACATCCTCTCCAACATTTACAGTTTTCCAACTCTTTAATAGCAGCCAGTCTACAAGGTGTGAAATGAAATCTCATTGTAATTTTGATTTTCATTTCCCTAATTGCTAGTGATGTAGAACACTTTTTCATGCATTTCTTCACCATTTGTAGATCAGCTTTGGACAATAGTCTTTTCAAGTATTTTGTCCATTTTTTAATTGGGTAGTTTGTCTTTTTGTTGTTGAGTTGTATGATCTCTTTATAAATCATGGATATTAAACCTTTATTGGACATGTGATTGCCAAATATTTTCTTCAATTGTGTCAGCTGACTTTTCAGCCTTTTGACAAAGTCCTTTGAAGCACAAAAGTGTTGAATTTTGAGGACATCCCATTTATCTATTTTTTCTTTTGTTGCTCATGCTTTGGGTGTAAACTTTAAGAAACTACCACCTACCACAACATCTTGAAGACATTTTCCTACATTTTCACCTAGGACTTTTAAGGTTTTCGCTTTTGTAGTTAGGTCCTTGATTCATTTTGAGTTAATTTTTGTATAAGGTATGAGATAGGGGTAATCTTTCTTTCTTTTTGATATGGATATCCAGTTTTCCCAGCACCATTTGTTGGATAGATTGTTCTGGCCAAGGTGGGAGGACTTGGCAGCCTTGTCAAAAATCACTTGACTAGATGTGAGAGTCTATTTCTGAGTTATGGATTTGATTTCATTGGTCAATGTGTCTGCCTTTATGCCACTACCATGGTGTTTCTACCACTGTAGCTAAGTAATATGCTTTAAAGTCAGGAAGTGAGAGTTCTCCAACTTAGTTCTTTTTTAAAGACATTTTTGGCTATTTGGGAACCCTTACCATCCAAATAAATTTTGATAACTGCTGTTTCCATTTTTGCAAAAAAGGCTGTTGAGGTTTTTATTGGGATTGCATTGAATCTGCAAATTAGTTTGGGAAGAATTAGCATTTTAACGATATTTAGTCTTCCAGCCCATGAACACAGAATGTTCTTCCATTTATTTAGTTCTTCTTTGGTTTCTTAGGCAATGTTTCATAGTATTCTGAGTATAGGTTCTTTATGTCCTTGGTTAAGTTTATTCCTAAATATTTGATTGCTTGCTGTTATAAATGGATTTTTTTTCTAATTTCCTCCTCAGATTGCACATCAGTAGTGTATAGAAATTTATTTATTTTTGAGTGTTAATCTTGTATCTCACCCCTTTGCTGAACTATTATTTCTACTAGCTTTGTTGTGGATTTTTCAGGATATTCTAGATATAGTATCATATCATCAGTGAATAGTGAAAGTTTTACTTCTTCCTTTCCTTTTTGGGTGACTTTTATTTCTTTATCTAGCCTAATTGTTCTAACTAAAACTTTTAGTACAATATTGTATAACAATGATGACAGTGGGCATCCTTGTATTGTTCCAGATCTCAGCGGGAAAACTTTCAGTCTTTCATCATTGAGTACAATGCAATCTGTAGGTTTTTCATATATGCACTTTACCACATTGAGAAAGCTTCCTTCTATTCCTATCTTTTGGTGTGTTTTTATCAAGAAAGGGTGCTGTATTTTGTCAAATGCCTTTTCTGCATCAATCGAGAGGATCGTGTGATTTTCCTTCTTCAGTTTATCAATGTGAGTTATTACACTAATTGATTTTCTTGTGTTGAACCACACTTACATACCTGGGTTAACACCCACTTGATTGTATTGTATACTTCTTTCAATGTGCTTTTGGATTCAGTTTTCAAGTATTTCATGAGGATTTTTGCATCTATATTCATTAGTTACTGGTGTGTAATTTTCTTTTTTCATAGTATCTTTATCAGGTTTTAGTATTAGGGTGATGTTATCTTCAGAGAATGAGTTAGGTAGTATTCTTTCGTGTTCAATTTTTTGGCAGAGCTTGAGCAAGATTGTTATTAGATCATCTATGAATGATTGGTAGAATTCACCTGTGAAGTCATCTGGTCTCAGGCTTTTCAGCTTTGGAATGTTTTTGATGACTGATTTGATCTTTCCACTTGTGACTGGTTTGTCGTACTCTTCTGTTTCTTCTAGGGTCAGTGTAGGTGGTTCATGTGTTTCTAGGTATTTGTCTATCTCATCTACATTGTCTAGTTTCTTGGCATACAGTTGTTCATAATATCCCCTTATGATCTTTTTTATTTCTGCAGGGCCAGTGGTAATGACACCCTCTCATTTCTAATTTTATGTATTAGCATGTTCTCTCTTTTTTTCTTTGTCAGTCTAGCTAAGGGTTTTTTGACTTTGTTGATCTTCTCAAAGAAGAATTTGGGTTTTGTTGATTCCCTCCACTGATTTTTTTTGTTCTTGATTTCTTTTATTTCTGCTCTGATTTTTACTATTTTTTAAATTTCATCTAGGTTTGGGATTAGTTTTCTGTTCTTTTACTTGTTCCTCATGTGTGCAGTTAGATCTTCAATTTTAGCTTTCTTCCTTTTTAATGTAAATATTGATGGTTATAAATTTCCCTCTCAGCACTGCCTTTGTTGTGTCCTATAGTTTTTGATAATATTGTGTTCTCATTTACTCTGATGGCCAATTTTTCTGTATTGCTTAGTGTGTTATTTTTCACAGCTCTTCTTTGATGTTTGGTTCAACTTATTCTGAGTATTTTAAATTGTGCAGCTTAGGTTATCAAACTTGGGCCAACGACTCACTAATGGGACAAAGATTTTCTCCCAGGAATTAGGATACAGAGGTCCCTAAAAGCATATTTTGCCCATGTAGTTTCCAGACAGGCCAGCAGATGGTGTTCATCGGCTCACTTTTCCACAGAGAAGAAATCTCCGTTTTCCTGTGTTTTGGTCTGGCCAGAGCTGAGATTCAAAGCTGGCTCTGCTAGGCAAATTTACTGAAAAAAAAAAAAAACCCTGACTCTCTTGTAGCAGCTGACAGGGAGAAAGATATCTGTTCCTGCAGAGAGCTAGAGGTTTTATCCCAGCTTAATATGTTGGTGTTGGGGAGGAGAGCCCTTCCCAGCCACCATGGGTATTTGGTAACTCACTTCTGTTGTTTTGGGTTCTATGTCTCTTTGTCCTTAATGCTCCTGGGAGTTGTGTAACACTGTCCTGTTCTGCTGACATCTAAAGCAGTTCTTTCGGCAGGTTTTGGCTATTTCTCTGTTGTTTTTGTGAGAGAGTTGAAACCTGCCTGCCTAGACCAGTGCCTTCTTCCCAAAATTCCCCTCGTTTGTTTTTTATGTGTCTTTTTGTCTCTCTTTTCCTTTATGGTATTCCCCTTTTGTGTATAGTTGATCTTTTGTGAAGTAACTGATTCATTCCTTTCTCATTTCCATTTCTGTTTATTTTTAAAAATGCCTTATTTGTGTTTATATTGGGGCTCGAATTATATAACTAAAGTCTCTAACATACCAGTTTGAAAGATATCAACTTATTTTCAGCAGTTTACATATTCTGTACTCCCATTGTTTTTGTCACATATTACCTCTTTATTTTCTGTGTGTTTTTAAAAAGGAAATATGATTATTTATAATTCAATTGTATTTGTACTCTTACAGGAAATAGAGTAGAGTTATATACTGAGGACCCAGTACTCTTGGGTTTTGCATTTACCCATTTAGTTGCCTTTATTGAAGATCTCTACTTCCTCATACTGTTCCAAGCCACTCTCTCTTAACTTTTCCTTTCAAACTGAAGAACTGCCTTTGGAAATTCTTGTTGGGCAGGGCTTTTGGGGTCAAATTCTCTATTTTTCTCTATTCCTGAATGTCATAAATTCAACTTCATTTTTGAGGGACAGTTTTGCCAGACAAAGAATTTTTTGGCTGGCAGATTTTCTCTTTAGGATCTTAAATATGTCATATTCCTGTCTTCTTGCCTTCCTGTCTTTGATGAGAAATAGGCATTTAATTTTATTGTGGACCCATTGTTTGTGACAAATTGCTTTTCTCTTGCTGCTTTTGGAATTCTTTCTTTATCTCTGTCATTTGACATTTTGATTAGTTTGTGTTTTGGAGTTAGTCTATTGAGATTAATCCTGTTTGGAGTATGTTGTGCATCTTGCACATGTATACTTTTGCCTGTCATAAGGTTGGGAAATTTTCAGCAATTATTTCCTCAAATATTCTTTCTGCACCTTTTACCTTCCTTTGTCTTTCTGAGAATCCCATAGTGCATATGTTGATAGGTTTCATGTTGTCACACATGTCCCTTAGACTATGTTTGGTTTTCTCTTATTCTTTTCTCTATCTGTTCCTCTGACTGTATGATTTTGATTGTCATTTCTTCTAGTTCACTGATTCTTTCTTCTGACTGTTCAAATATGCTGTTGTATGCCTCTAATGCATTTTAAATCTTCATTATTGTGTTTTTCATCCCCATAAGTCATAATTCTGTTATGTTCCTTTTTAACCTTTCTAATTCTTGTTTTTGTTCATACCTTGTCATCTTAATATCCTTTAGCTGTGCATCCATATTTAATTTATTTCTCTCCATATTTTCCTTCAACTTCTTGAATTGTTTTAGGATATTTTCTTTAACTTCTTTGATTCATTGTTCCGAAGTCTGTGTTTCCTCTGAAGTTTTAATTTGTTCCCTTGAATAAGCCATATATTCTTATTTCTTATCATGACTTCTGATTTTTTTGCTGATATCTGGGCATCTGATTAATTTGATGTGCTAACTCTGAAAGTCAGTTTCACCTTCTTGCCTAGAATTTTATTGTAGATTAGCTATGTGTTAAGTCTCCTTTTCAAGGCTTAGTCCAGCTTATACAGCACCTCTAGAGCAGCTTGTGTTTAACTGTTCAGATTTTCTCAGTTCTTCTGCACCTGTTTCTTTCCTAGGTAGGCAGCATAACTTTAATGATTGCCCTTTATGTGTAATTGTTTCACCTACAGAAAGAAGATTTCTTTTCCTCTCTTCCTTCTTCAGGAGTCCTGGGCTTTTCTTTTCTTATTTGTGTGTGTGTGTGTGTGTGTGTGTGTGTGTGCAGATTTTCCTCCCAGCAGCTATGATTTATCCTATTATTCTCCCATGTTAAGTGCCCCTTTTTCATTAAAAATTTCAGTCCTGAAATTTGCCCTTCCCCTTCCCCCTTTTTTCCCCTTTTTCTGTCTCCTGTAATTCCCACATTAGTGTATATAGCCCCAGGGAGCCTGAAATAATCAGTGTTCAAAAACACCTGGTTTTTCTTTCTTTCTTTCTTTTTTTCATTTAGATGCTTCAACAATTAGAGATAGGGTTGGCTGTGTGCACCACTTTCAATAGTACCACTGTGGTTCTTTTTTGTATCTTGGGGGCTTGCCTTTCTGTGTGCACATGATTGCCGACCACTTGGGTTCTCCTCTGGATCTATGTGGCTTGGGTCTCTGTACCTGAATATCTGAGAGGCACTAAATCGCTGCTGTGAGTGGCTCTGTGGTTTTCAATCATGGCAAGAGGTGCTCAAGCCAGAGCGCTGCCACTCTGTGACTCCTAAGCTTCTTGGAACTGAGTGAGGGAATGGATATATGACTGGCAGGTCTGAGTCACTGATCTCCTATCTTCTTTTATGTTGTTTCTTTTTCATTCAATTCAGCATTTGTGGAATCTTTCTCTAGTCTCTATTGTCTAGCTCCAAACAATTGGTATTTCACTTATTACTATCTGTTTCTGTGAGAAAACCTTTCTTGGGATGTCTTACATTGCCATCAGATGATACTGTATTACATTTACTATTTTTAAAAGCTTTTTTCCCCAAAACTACAAAAATAACCCATCTAAGGGTTAGCATTAAGCAGGAAACACAGGCATTTTTGTATTTTTTCTCAATGTCATATCAAGATCCACAGGAAAAGGGAGAATTAGAGTTACTTTGAGCATGAAACATGTGTTTTAAAAAGTGTCTCGATTCACAGAACTAGAACTTTGCCTGGGAACTTAAAATACATTTTGTTTAGTTTTAGTCCTTAATGAGATAAAGTTCATGGTTTTGAAATATGGATGCCTTGGAAAATAACATTTGGAGAATGTGTGTGAATCTATAAAAGAAACATAAGCTATAGAGAGTTTTTCAGCATGGCTTGAATGGATGGAAATCCAGATGTTTTCTTTTTATATTCTTGGATCAGCACCAAAGAGCAAAAATGAGCATCAATCACTGCTGATCCATATCAGTTAAAGAGGAAGTAATAACCTTAAGACAGCAGGAATTACTCAACATTCTTCAGGTGAGGGCTGTATATCCTCACAATTTGACATTGCCATTTGCACATATGAGTCCCAGTTACACTTATAGAAAAGAAAGTTTTTGCTTGTCTATATAAATGACCAAACTTGGTCACCACCTATCATCAATACACACTCAAATCAGCCAAATTACCTGTTTTATTGAAGTTTCTGTTTTAAAGCAAATGCTGAAGAGGTAAGATCTCTGGTTCTTCTAAGTCAACAAAAACAGAACATAAGCCTACTTGAAAAAGCCAAATGCTTTCCCATCAAGAGTGTGTGAATCTGCCACAAATTCTAATCTACCCATTCACTCATCTCCTTTCTCTGTGACATAGTTACAGAGAATTGTTTGACAAAAGCACCATCCTATGAAGGTATAATTTTCTTTGTCTTTAATAAGCAAAGTCGATTCAATTGAAGCACTAATTAAAACAAAAAATGTATAACTAATCGTTGAGAACAACTATAAAATAAGAAAAATCTTTCTTACCCAATAGTTCAGTGTGTGTGCATGTGTTTATGTTCCCCAGGCAATATTCTTAAGTCTATTGAGGCAAATGCAGAGCAAGTGTGGGTGGTGCTGGTGTCAGAAAATAAAGAGTGGGGAGAAAATAAACAGAGTCTGAAAGCTGTGGAAAATCAACTACTTTTCTCCTTACAGAGAAAGAAAATGCTGAAGGGAAGAGAAAGGGCAAAAAAAATGAAAATTATTCCAAAGTAAAATAAAACAGCGTGAGATTAGAAGGATCAATAAAGCTTAAAGTTAGTAAAAAGGGCAAATCTTTGAGAATAAGGAATACAAGCAACCAAAGAAAAATAATAATCCAAAGTCAGATGAAAAGTAAAATCTCACATGCTATATTTTGCCTTAACATGGAAGCATAGATATAAAGCATAAAATTCCAAGATAAAAGTTTAGATTTATTAATTTTTACACTCATATTATAAAAGATATGTTAAGAGGATCCTGAAAAGGGAAATGTAGTCTGTTTTTTTTTTACATTTCTTTCATTTGGAGCTCATAACTACCTGCTCCATTTTACATAGATTTTTGCAAGTCAGGTATCTAAAGAAATAAAACTGTATTTGGAAAATAGAGTACAGCTGCAATTTCATTTAAGCTAATTCATTATGTGGATATTTATTTTATCATGAAATATCATCTCTATAAGCTTACAATTTTTCACCTTCCCTAGAAATCATTCCATTTCTCCCCACTTTGGAGAACATGGTCTTAGCTAAAATAATGTGATTTTTAAAAAACTTTTTAATAGTAAATTAAAATGACAACTTTAGGAAAATGATTGACAAGTTTTAATACATCTAAAATGTGATGCTATTTCTAAACACATTATAAATATAGTTTGAATACAAAAGAATAAATCAAACAGTGCAATTCATCAAATTCCATAAAGGAAATTTTTAATACATGGCAGTCCATTTCAAGTTAATGAGTTGTCTGACTCTTGGGATGATGGCTTCCATTTGTATCAGCTCAAGGCAAGTTGATCGCCTGGCATTTAACTGGATCTCTAAAACTGATCTTGTCAGTTAATGACAAAAACAACCTGATGGTATGCAATTATTTCAATAAATCAATCATCAAGGATTTTTGAGCACACACCATTTTCTCATCACTATGCTAGCTATAAGGGAAGAGTGCAAAAGATAAACAAAAGAAGTATAAGACAGACACAAAACTGGAATTGTATGCAAATCAGTTACCTCAGACTGAAGAGGTAAAAATAATACACATGAAATAATTAGCAAAATTTACTGCATAATCCTAAAGGATAATTTACACAGAGGGGCAAAAAATGCTGTAGGATGCTGGTATTGTAAAAAGTATAAATGTCAGAAATCATCAGAGGCATTTTCAAGGGGACAACATCTGGAAGGATGAGTAAGATTTAGATTAGTAAATGGGAAAGAAATTGTTTCCTCCACAAATGAATGAGCCTGTGTAACACACACATTAAGGACCGATGGAAATAAATAAAATTTAGGCTGAGAACATGAGGTGGACAGGCTGACCAATGCAAGCACCTGTTGTCAAAGAACAAAGCAAATTACAGGCTGCCAATGCACAGGAATGTATATGGACAGCCTTGAAAACAAAGCAGGATTTCATGTGATAACAATGATTTTATAATAAGAAACTAGAAGTCAGTAATAATTTTAATGCATGGGATAATGTGGTGGAAAGGTAAGCCTGCTAAAGAATGCAGATGAAATGAACAGGAGAGGAAATGCAATTATAAGGCAACTTTTAAAAATGGGTATATATTTCTGTCTACTGATCTTAAGGAAGACAGGATATAAATTAATATGATTCAAAAATTTCAAAATAATACTGATTTTCAGCAACCAACAATGCAATGGTGTAAGAAATCAATAGACGACGAACCTGAGGTCAGGGATCTAATATTATGTGCTCGTTTGCAAGATTAAGGTGATGATGGTGTTACCAGGACTCAGAGAATGGCCATAAAAGATCAGTTCAAAGAAGACCTAATACGATAGAAAATGAGCAATATGTGACTATGTCCCTACTCAGACCGTAATTAACTTCCCTGCTTCCTTTAATTAGGGCTTATTCTTCTACTTTAGTAAGCTATCTTCCAATTCCAAAAATTGGAAAAAGTTGCTAAATCTCTCCATCTGCCCAATAAACTCTTTCTGGCTTAGGGCAAACCAGCTTCCTGCTCTTATGAAAATAGAGCAGAGCTCTTTTCATAGAGGTAGATTTATATACATTAGGTTTATTTGGGGGACCAATATTAATTAAGTGCATCACTATCTTGAAAAACAACTTGGTAGAATATTCAATTTGATTATTGCTTTGACTATTTTTGCCCTTTCATTCATTTAAATGTTGTTGCCCAATTAAGCCAGTGGCTACTAAAAAAAAAATTCTATAATCTCCCTCTATTGACACCAAATGGCTTCATGAAAGATAAATATCTATGAGAGTGACTGGCTGTACTTTACAGGATCCACATTTATGATCGCCTTGGGATACAATTACATTGCAGCATATGTTCACAGGATCCTAAAAGCTTTCAGAAGGCCAGAATGAGAGTAATCCAATAAAAGTCCATTAACAACATTTCACAGCTTGTAATGGAGCCCTAATGAGAATAGAATTATCCATTTGGCTCTTCTTTTTCCCCAATAGATAGAACGAAGTATTAGACATTCAATTGATCATATATACTTACATGAGGTGGTGAGTTAAGAACTTATTTGTTTAAAATAATAATAATTGTCTTATGATATATATCATGATTGCATATTGACATATAATTATTTATTAACTTAAAATTTAGGTGAGTATTCTACTAATAATCAATATCTAAATAAATCAAGGAAAAATATAAATTAATAGAATATATTCAAATGATACAAAGAACAGAATTAGGGCTTTGAAGTTAGGACATCTTATTTCTAAAGGTGGCTCTATCACAAAATATATATATCTTGATAAATTATTTAGCTTCCCAGGATCATGTCATTGCCATCTGTCAAATGATGTGATAGGACTAGGTCAATGTTTCAAAATTGTGTTACATCATATAAAATTGTAATATTTAATATAAATACTAAGAAAACCAGAAAGGTTACATTTTGTTGTAAAACAGCATTAGAAAAAAAAAAAATTAAACAGGTTTCTTTACTGCAGAAAGAGTTTGGGAATTTCATATACACAGATACTTTAAGGAGTATTTGTTTATTGTGAATCTCCAGAGGATAGTTGGAGAGTTAGGTATAAAATAAACATAGTGTTCCAAACATACTTGATCATGCTCTGTCATGTTATCTTTTATGGTGCTCACTTTAGAGAAAATCAAACTAGACCTTACCCTTACATTTTACAGAATACTGTAAAATTATAATAATATCAAACTATTAATAGCCTTTCAAGCCATATTGAGAATAAAGTGTTCTTTATTTGCCTTGATTCCAATTTCTCTTCTCATTCACTTTGACAAGTTTCTTTTCTCAATTTTATTTTCCCTAAATCTTAATGTCATATGAGTAAGACTGACTTTATTGCTCAATATGGATGAGCATCTTAGTTCTACAACTTCAGGTGACACTCTCACAGATACCCTCCTGACCCACCAGAACAGATTAGGACCCCTGCTTATATAATCCAATATCATCCTCCATTAGTCATCATATCACTTATGGCAGTGCAGTTTGCAAATGCATACATATTTAAATGTGTGTGTATGTGTGTGTGCTTTAGGTTATTTGGTTGATTTTGATTATTTGATTAATTTATTCTCCCTATACATATCCAAAATTACAAACTCCATGAAAGCAGAACCCACCCTCCTTTGCTCACTTTCATTTTTCAGAAGTTTAACACCACACCTCAACCATAATAATTTCTAAAGAAACAAATGTTAACTATTGAATTTCAAAGGCACTGAATTAATGGTCTTCAACACATATATATTTATACTTAGACATACAACTGCTCAAATGTGGAAAATAAGTAGAAGCTGCTCATCTCTTTCATTAAAAACATGTATATTCTTATGAAAGTAAAATTGTTCCTTCCAGGGGTAATGTTTTAAATTGTCAGTCATCATTCTTACCTTAACTGAGAATAAAATCTCTGACAACAGTGTAAACTGAGAGCAACAGACTAGGGACAGGAGACAGGAGGTAAGAAAACAATAAATAATACATATCATTCCTTAAATTAACTTTACCACCAGAATAATTGTGTCTAAACTTGGCTCTGGATTCATAATTATCTAACAATTATCCACTTAAAAAGAAACCTCAAATATACTCTCCTGGTATTTCATTTTTAAAATGGGCAATATCATCATTACTTTGTAATGACAGTGTGTTTTCTAGAAGGAGTTGAGGTAGGGTGGAGGGCTGGGTTGGACTATCCATGGAACTGGGGGGAGGGTCAGGGGGAAAAAGCAGGTGACCTCTGGGGTTTTGCAGGTCTGTGGTTAGAACTACAGTACTGGGAATGTTCTTTTGGCAAATATGACAGGGAGAGTTACTGTTGTAGGGTGTTGGATGTGGGGGGTATATAGTACATGGCGCACCTGAGGCAGGCTTCTATGGAATATGTAAGTGTTCATCTTGTCATAGTGTGTTATATCAGGGGGTGGAGACCCACACAATAAACAAGAAAATATTTAAACTCCCATCCTGGGTGGTCCTGCTGTGTTCTTGATTAGAGGGACAGGAGTCCTTTTAGAACAATGGGCAGTGCTGAGTGAAAGAAAATGGATCAATGTGTCAAGCCCTTAATGCTATTGCAGGTAACTGGGAATCTTATTCTTCAAAGATTGAAAATTGGTGGTTGCCATGGGTTCCAAGGGGAAGGAGAGGGAAGAATAGAATAGATGGAACATGGGGCATTTTGGGGGTATTGGAATTGTTCAGCATGATCTTGCAATAAGGAATACAGGCCACTTCAAATTTCATCAAAACTTACAGGGGTGTATGATCCAGAACATGAACCATGTTGTGGACCATTGACCATGGTTGGTGTCAGTGCTCAATATTTGTACATCAATTGTAACAAATGTAACATCTACATGTAAAATTGTATTAATAGGGGAGAGGGAGAAGTGTGAGGGTGTTGGGTATATGGGAATCCCCTATGTCCTCTATGTGACTTTTCTGTATCCTAAAGCTTCTTTGAAGATAAAATGAAAAAAATAAGACACGGGGGGAATATATGGAGGGAAATGTCACTGTACATACAGGTCAACAGATCTTACTGTGATGAAAGATACAATGACTAAAAAAATTTTATTATTTAAAAAAATTTTTAAATGTTTTGTATTTTATTGGCTATTTTTAAAATTATTATTTCATTTTCTTATTACTTTATTTGGTTATTTTGTTGGCTTCATTTTTGGAGAGGCTTTGGATTACAGAAGGGACACAACAGTGGCAGGGAAGGATCGGTGGTGGGGAGTGTCAGTGATGGGGTAATGGATGAGAAGAGGTTCACCTGGGGCATGCCTCTAAGGCATATGAATATGTTCAAGTGTTCACGGGGCATTTTCTCAGTGGGTGGAGATCCACACAATAACTGAAAGAATATTGAATTTCCATCCTAGGGAGTCCTGCTGCATTCTCTAATAGGACAGCAAGAAATCTCTGAGTGCAAGGGCAGAGCCTAGTGAAGGAAGACAGACCATATTGACAGGTCCTTGATATTGATGATTGTACTTATGAACCTTTTCTTGTGAAATTGAAACTTAGCCTAGTATTATATACTGCCTAAGAGTTACCTCCTGAAAGCCTCCTTGTTGCTCAAATGCGGCCTTTTTCTAAGCCAAACTTGGCATACTGGCATACTACTTTCCCCAGTGTGGGACATGACTCCCAGTGATGAGTCTCTCTGGCACCAAGGGATTATTGCCCAGTGCCAACTAGCAATGCATCTGGAAAAAGACCTTGACTGAAATGGGGAAATACTAAATACAAATGAGTTTTTATGGCTAAGAAATTTCAAAGTGAGTCAGGAGGTCCTTCCAGATATTATGCTTATGCAAGTCTCAGAAGTATCTCATTGACTGCCACAGTAAACTGTGCCTCAAATAGTGGGGCTCCTGAGGTCTCTAAAGACATCGAGAAACTATAGGCAGGGCAGATAGCTCAGGAATTTGTCACTCTGTCTGTGGGCCTTACTTTAGAATTTATGCTCCCGAGTGTAACAGAGTTAGACTCATTTATAGTTTCCCTACACATGACTCTTCTGCCTCTTTTATTTGAACCTATGCTTAGCAATGTACTTGATAAATATACTTCCTAGAGACCTAAATCTTTGGTTTGTCCATGTGCCAGTTAAGCCCTGAATCTCAGCAGAGCTGCAACATGTAATCTCCAGTTCATTGAATTCACCCAGGGCAACTAACAAGGAGATGATGATGGACAATGTCCATCCCAATGAACAGAGTGTCTACAACTGCAAGGAAGATAGTTCCATCCATTTACCCCATGGGATTTAAGCTCCTTCTCGATTAGAATCAGATGTGGGCATCAACATCCCCAAATCCTCAAGAATGGGGAATGAAAAATGGACTAAAGAAGATTTATTATTATTCTACTATAGACTTATTATTATTCTAACAATGGAAGAACTCTTATCATTGATGTGGAGTCAGGGGCCACCAGAAGTTCTGAGGGATGGGAGATAGAAGAATAAGTGTAATATGGGGGCATTTTCAGGAAATTGGAGTTATCCTACATGAGAATGCAGTGACAGAAACAGGCCATTGTATATTTTGTCGTAACCTACAAAGTTGTGTGGAACTGGGTGTAAACTATGGTGTAAACTGTAGTCCATGGTTGGTAGCAATGTTTCGGTATGTGTTCTTTGGTTGTGGCAGAGATATCACACTAATGAAAGATGTTGTTAATGTGGGAAAGTATGGGAGGGCGAGGGAGTGGGGTGTATGGGAATCCCTTATATTTTTTATGTAACGTTTATATAATCTAAAGCTCTTTAAAAATAAAAATAAAAAATAATTTTAAAAAAATAAAAGGAGTTAAGGAACTTTCTTGATACTATATAGTAATTCAAAAGAGAAACAAGAAATAAGCCAAGCCCTTAGAATAACCCTGTACAATTAGTGAAATATCTACCCACATTCTTCATACAAGCAAAGATGCATGTGGAGAATTCATCTCCATCCTTATAAACTTATTTTGTTTTTGAATTGTAAGCACTTTTTTTAAAATGAAATAAAAAAAGATAATGATTATGTATAAACTTTACCTCAGAGTGGTATAAATATCAAACTATTAAACATGTATTATGAATTTTAAATTATAGTTCCTACAGTGACCGAAATCCAACTGTCAGGTAAATTTGTAGGAGTTTGTGATATTTTATATAATGCTATGCTGTGTACCATAATGTTGTTTACTAGTGATTTTTGGAGTTATTTTAGCTTAAAAGCTTAGAGTTTATATCACTATAAACAAATACAATGCTTTGTTTTAAATAAATTCATAGCTATATTTTGTTACTATGAACATAATTCTTTATCATAACACTTCTGTCCAACGAAAAAAAATGCACAAAAAAGTAGAAGAGGTCATATATCTTTTTACATGGAAATTAATATTTTGCTTACTACATAGTATACTATCAACAAAATACTAGTTTAATTTGATAATAATGCATCTAAAATGTGCAAGCAATTGTATTGGTTATTGTAGAAATGAAAAGATGGATAAATCACAGTTGTTTCTGCCTTAGAAAATGATCTAGGAATTAATCAAGTAGTTGGATAAGATAAACAAGGTAACATAAAACATAAAACAAGGTAGCCTTAGGTAATGGCCTTAGGTAATGACCTCAAGAGAAATACAGAGGAGTAGTCACATTTAATTGGAGGCTTAGAAAAGGATGGATTTAGAAAGTGAGTTGATTTGGGTTTAGAGGGATTAGGAAGATTTCAACTTGAGACTTTCCTACAAAAAAATGTCAAATAACAGTGTATCACAAACTATTATTTTTGTAATTGTGAGATGATTTAAAAAATGACATGTCTATACAATCTGCTCTTTTGATTCCAAATCAAGGTAGGACTCTTTTTACCATGATGTTGGTAAGAAATTAAGAGGAGCTAACTTCATAACCTCAAGGTTTATATTTGGAATTATGAGGAGTCATAAAGTATCATAAGCTCACCTTCTATACTTGTGTATCTTTACCACCATCACCTTTATGCTTCCCTTTTCTTAACTTCTTTTGTATGTATAAATGTGTGTATTTATTTACTTAATGTCACTAGGTTGCAAGCTCCCTCTAGGACAGAGACAAGAATGCCCCATTTGTTCATGTATTTATTTCTCCTCTATGTAATTATAAATCTCCTTCTCTATAATGAAGCATTTAGTGTTGGGGATTCAAAGGTTAAAAGAGACAGGCACTTCCAAGAGAGATAATTCCAAGTGCTCTTTTATTCAAAATACAGGGAGTCCCAGAAAACACAAACAGTATATCTATTTCCATGGGATGCAAGGGAAGACTGGATCGCTTAGTCAAGATATGAAAAATGCTTAAATATTAACCACAGAAAATGTTTAAAGTGATGAGGAAGTATATTCTAATCTTGTCAAAAAGGATTCCATTTAAAAAGTAAGAACTCTCATGAAAACTTTGAGAAAATGACATTACTTAAATATGCTGGCATAGACGTTATGAATTGGAAGAGGCTTAAGAGTAAACTAGAAAGAGATAATCTGAATACAAACATTAATATCAAGGGCCAATAAATTTGGAAAAAGACCTTGACCAAAAGGGGGAAATATTAAATACAAAAGAGTTTTTATAGCTAATAGAGTTCAAAGTGAGTCGTCGGGAAGTCCTTCCAGAGGTTATACTTATGCACGTCTCAGATGGATCTCACTGACTGCCACCATAAACAAAGCCTCAAGCAGGGGTGCTCCCTGAGGGTTCTAGAGACATCTAGACATTACAGAGAGGGCAGACAATCTCAGGAATTCGGCACCCTTTCAGTGGGCCTTACCTTGGAATATATGTTAACTTATTTCACCAATGTAACAGAGTTAGACTCATTTATAATTTCCCTATAATTTTGTCCTTGTTATTTGATACCATAATTAGCATTATACCTGTTAAATATATGTCCCAGAGACTTAAATCTTTGGTGGGTTCACATGCTGGTTGAGCCCTGAATCTCAGCAAAGTTGAAGACAACACCTACTCTCCAGTTCATTGGATTCACCCAGGACAACTAAGAAAATGATAATGATGGACAACACCATTACAAAAAACCAAGAGTATCTACAACTGCAAACAAGACAGTTCCCTTCATCTGCTCCATTAAATCTAAGCCCTCTCTCAATCTGAAGCAGAATGGACAGCACCATCCCCAAATACTCAAGAATGAGGAATGAACAAACTTAAGGGGAGACTGCAACTCAGGATTAAAGTAGGCTTGTTATTATTCTGGTAATGAAAGATCTTGTAACATTGATATAAAGACAGTGGTCACCAGAGATTCTGAGGTGAGGGAGCGGGAAGAATAGCTGTAACGTGGGGCATTTTTAGGACATTGGAATAGTTCTGCATGATATTGCAATGACAGATACAGGCCATTATACATTTTGTCAAAACCTATAAAATTGTATGGTGCAAAGTGCAAACCATAATGTAAACTATAGACCATGGTTAAAACAATGTTTCAATATTTGTTTATAATTTGTAACAAATGTATCCCACTAATGAAAGATGTTATTAATAGGGGAAAATGTGAGAGTAGGAGGTGGTGGGATATATAGGAATCTCCTATATTTTCAATGTAACTTTTAAGTAATCTATAACTTCTTTAAAAATAAAGAAAAAAAAAGATAACCTGGAATTAAATCTTGTCATCTATTTAAAGAATACTGGGTATTGGATAAAAAAATGTTAACTTCAGGGTGATAAAAACACAGCTACAAAATATAGAAAGTAAATTGAAAATTTATAGGGAAAAACAACAAAACAAAATACTTGGGAAATTTTAACATAATTTTTTCAGAAATTGTTAAATCCAGCAGAGCATAACTAATAAGAGCACAGAATATTTGAATAAAACACATCACAAGGTTTATCTAATGGTCATATATAGACCTCTATACACATAAATAGGAATATGCATTTAGGACTCACTTGATTATGGATGTCATGAATTCATAGAGGCACAAACTCTGCATTGTTATGAGTTTTTCTCCACAGCAGTTCAGTAACCTGGATGTTGAGGTAGAAAAGTGAATTTCAGAACAGTCTTTAGTGTAAGCATCTGTAAGGCATGTGTTACAAAAGAGAAAGAAGATCATAACAAGGTAAAGAAGTACACAAAAATTAATTATAATGACACAGAATAGATTGAAGTAATGTCATTTTGTATAATCACTTATAACATCATATTCATTATAGAGTCATATAGTACCTCAATAGTTTATTAAATCAATGAAATATATACCAGTGTCAATAAGTGTCAATAAATATGCCTTATTCATTTATAATATATGGCAATAAGACTATTTCTTGGCACATCTTTGAGCAAACATTTATGATTTTTTTAAGTCATTTTTCTTAAAATCACTGTAAGTTCCTACTAATTGTTAAGGACTAAGAATATTTCTGATTTCATTGGGAAGGAATTTTGTTTTCCAAGATGACAAATAATTGCCAATTAAGAAATTGACAAGGTAAGTGATTTGTTTGTTTTGTTCTTTTCTACTAATATTTCATACTTTTAAAATCTACTTTTGTTTGATATTTCTATGACTAATCTGATGTTCCTTTGATTTTTCTTCACTGTCAAACTTTCTGTGTTCTTACATTTATGTTATGCCTCTTATAAGCAACGTGTAGTTGGGATTTTTGTTTTTTGTCTGTTGTTGCTTTATTTTTCCTTTGACCCAGTCCAGTGTCTTTAATTGCAACATTTTTCCCATTAAAATTTAGCATGATTGTAATTGGGTTTAAATCTGCCATCTACAATTTTTACTATCTGTTCTTCTTTTCTCCCCTTTCTTGTCTTCTTTTGTTTTTGTTTTCTTTATTTTTAAAGAAGCATTAGATTACATAAATGTTACATCAAAAATATAGGGGAGAGGAGACAACCAGCAAGATAAAGAGCTGGCAGAGTAAAGAGCTAGAATCAGCTCCTGCTACGGGGCAGTTGGTGATCACCCAAAGCTATCCAGAGCACTTGTTTTGGGGCTCCAGGAGACCAGAAGTGCATCCTGCAACATCCTTGAAAGAATGGAAGGAGGAGACTGCTCATCTGCAGAGAGGATTCCTGAGTAGAGCACTCCACATTGCGGAGGCCAGTGCCCATCCCCCACTGGAGGCACAAGCCACCTCAGGAGCTGTTCCGCCACTGGAATTGAAAGCTCCACTTCTCAAAACAGGGGAGGAAGAGACGGTTGGGCACCAACTTCAGCTACTGATTAGTATATTCATTGGGCTAAAGTATAATCCTAAGAACAGCTAAAGTTTGAACCTGTCCACATCAGAAAGAGGCCAGTAGATGCCATCTTCACTCCACGCCTGACATGAGGGGAAGCGGGACTGACTGAAAATCACAGTGCTGGTAGGGACTGGCTTCTTTCCACCTAGATCAGATTGCCACTGTAGCATAAGCCCCAGGCCCACCTCAGGCAGGGAGGAAGCTGGGGGGAGCTGCGCCAGCCTCTCCGGGAAATTACAGGCCATGCCACGGAAGCCAGTGATCATACTACTTTGGCAACACAAGCCTCCCCAGGAGCTATTCTGTGGCAGGAATTGGAAGCTCAATTTCCCAAAAACAGGGGAGGAAGAGACGGTTGGCCACTGATTTCAGCTACTGGTTAGTAAATTCAGCTGGCTAAAATATAACCCTAAGAACAGGTAAAGTTTGAGCCTGTCCAAGTCAGAAGGAGGCTGGTCGCCGCCATTTTGACTCCACCCCCAGCATTAGGGGAAGCCGGGCTGACTGAAAATCACAGTGATGGTAGAGACGGGTTTCTTTCACCCAGATTGGCCTACAGCGCTAGCCTAGGCTTCAGTCCCACCTCAAGCACGGAAGAAGCTGGCAGGCCCTGCACCAGCCTATCCAGGTAACTGCAGGTACATTTAGCTGGCACAGACTGAATAATCGGAAGTCTACCTGGGCAACTGTGGTCATCTTGAACCTTCACTGCATAGATTGCTGCCCACACCTGCAGCTCCATGCCTGCCCCAGGCAGGGGAGAAAGGGGAGTAAGCTTGATCAGTTTTCTGGGCACTAAAGTCTAGGCCTTCATGAGTTGGATTATTCCACACAGCTGTGGCTCTGTCCCTACCCCTGGCAAAGGAAAAAGTTGGGAGAAGCTTCATTGGCCCTTGGGGCAATGAGTGTAGCTTGAGCCTCCACAGCTTATATCACCAACTACATCCTTGGCTCCTACTACATAACCAGCAAGGGAGAAAGGGCAGGAAGCTCTAAACTAAAGAGAAAAACTGCACTCAGAATAAATACTCTAGTAAGCCAGATGCCAAGACACCAACAAAAAATTACAGTCCACACCAAGAGACAGGAAGATATGGCCCAGTTAAAGGAACAAGATAAGCCTCCAGATAACATAAAGGAGTTGAGACAACTAATCATAGATGTTCAAACAAATCCCCTTAATAAATTCAATGAGATGGCTAAATAAATTAAGGATATTAAGAAGACATTGGATGAGCACAAAAAAGAATTTGGAAGCATACATAGAAAAATAGCAGATCTTATGGGAATGAAAGGTGCAATAAATGAAATAAAAAATACATTGGAATCATATATTAGCAGATTTAAAGAGGCAGAAGAAAGGATTGGTGAGCTTGAAGAAATGGCCTCTGAAAATGAACATACAAAAGAAGAGATGAAGAAAAGATTTGAAAAACTTGAATAAGATCTCAGGGAATTAAGGACAGCAAGAGACATGCAAACATACATGTCATGGGTGGCCCAGAAGGAGAAGAGAAGGGAAAGGGGGCAGAAAGAATATTTGAAGAAATAATGGTAGAAAATTTCCCAACCCTATTGAAGGACATAGATATCCATGTCCAAGAAGCATGATGTGCTCCCATCTGAAAAAATCTGAATAGACCAACTGCGAGACACATACTAATCAGAATGTCAAGTGCCAAAGACAAAGAGAGAATTCTGAGGGCAGCAAGAGAAAAGCAATGCATAATGTATAAGAGATAGTCAATAAGAAAACAGGGAGGCAAAAAGACAGTGGTATGATATATTTAAGATACTGCCAGAGAAAAACTTCCAGCCCAAAATCTTATATCCAGCAAGATTGTCTTTCAAAAATGAGGGAGAGTTTAGAATATTCACAAATAAACAGAAACTGAGAGAGTTTGTAACCCAGAGACCTGCTTTGCAGGAAATACTAAAGGGTGTGCTACAGCCTGAAAAGAAAAGACAGGAGAGAGAGGTCTGGAAGAGAGTCTAGAAATGAAGATTGTATCAATAAAAGTAAGTAAAAGTATAAAAAGAGTGGTATAAATAAAATATGACAGATAAAACCCAAATATTCAGAAATAAACTTAACCAACAATGTAAAGCACTCATACTCAGAAAATTACAGCTCATTGTTAAAAGAAATTTAAAAAGACCTAAATAATTGATAGAACATTCCTTGCTCATGGATTGAAAGAATAAATATCATTAATATGTCAATTCTACTCAAATTGATATACAGATTCAATGCAATCCCAATAAAAATTCCACCAGCATTTTTTAAATAAATGGAAAACATGATTATCAAATTTATTTGGAAGTGTAAGGGGTCCTGAATAGCCAGAAACATCTTAAAAAGGAAAAGCAAAGTTAAAGACTCTCATTTCTAGACTTTAATTCTTATCATCTAGCTACAGTGGTAAAAACAGCATGGTACTGGCATAAAGACAGACACATAGACCAATAGAACTGAATTGATGGTTAAAAAACAGACCCTCACATCTATGGTCAAGGATTTTTGACTAGCCTGTCAAGCTCACCCAATGGACAGAATAGTCCATTCAACAAATGGTGTGAGAAAATTGGATATCCATAGCAAAAGAAGGAAAGAGGACCCCCACCTCACACCTTATGCAAAAATTAACTCAAAATGAATAAAAAACTTAAATATTAAAGCAAGAACCATAAAGATTCTAGAAGAAAATGTAGGAAAATATCTTCAAGACATGGTGGTATGTGGTGGATTCTTAAAGGAGATAAGAGGAAGACTAAGATGGACTACTGATATTTAATGTATGTGGAAGTTTTAATTAGCTTTACCGTAAAAGTGTGGAAATGTACAGAGTTTATGGTAACACATTATAATGAGTAACAGCTGGTTTATACATGGGAATGTGGCTGAAAATGGTAGTCTAGGGATGTAAATGCCAATTGACAGAAAGCTAGAGAATAATCTAGGGACTGAATAGCACAGTAAACCCAGAGGTGGATGATAATTGTGGTTGATGGTACAGATGCAAGTGTGTCATTTGTGAGCTAGAGCAGATGTACATCAGTATTGCAGGGCAGTGGGAATGTGGAGAAACATGGGAAAAATACAAGTGGAGTGACCTATAGAGTGTGGTTAACAGTAATAATGTAATATTCTTGCATCTATGCCAAAGGTGTACTGTGTTGATAATGGGGGAGTATGAAAAATGTGTGCCAAATATACACTGTGGAACTGGTAATAATCTGTAACAAATGTTCCACCATGGTGTGGTGTGTTGATAGAGGGATGTTGTTTGGGAATTCTGCACATGTGCATGATTGTTTTGTAAGTTTACAAGTTCTGTCACAAAGATACATTTAAAAAATAATAATAGGGTGGGTTGGGGGAAAAATACACCAAATGTAAGATAAGGACTATAATTAGTAGTAAGATTTTGACAATATTCTTTCATAATTTGTAAGAAATGTCTCACAACAATACAAAGTGTTCGTGGAGGGTTGATGTAAGGGACACCTGTATTATGTTATGAATGTTTGCTTTGTAAGTTCACAACATTTACTATACACTTATCATTTATATATGTTCATGTATAAAGCGATATTGAAATAATAATAATAGAGTGGTTTGGGGGCAAATACTTTGGTTAGTAGTATTATTTTGAGGATGCTATTTAATCATTAGTTAAAAATGCTTCATAACAATGCAAGGTATTGGTGGTAGGGTGAGGTATGAGAGCCCTGTATGATGTTATGTATGTTTGGTTTGTAAGTTCACAACTATTACTACACACTTATTGTTTATGTATGTTTATGTATGAGTGGTATACTTCAATAAATTTTAAAAAAATCAATCTTGAAAAAAAAATAAACAATTTAGCGTCCAGGTGTCCAAGTCAGAGCACCCCTTCAAATGTAGGCTGCACACAGCGAGGACCGTGTAAAAAGAAAAATATATATAGGGGAGGGGAGCAGATGTGGTGCAAGTGAATGAGCTCCTGCCTTCTGCATGGGAGGTCCTGGGTTAGGTTCCTGGCATCTCAAAATATATATATATGTATGGGATTCTTATATACCCCACCATTTCCCCCTCCCACACTTCCCCCATTAACAAAATCTTTTATTAGTGTGTTTTCTTTTGAGTTAATCTCTTTTTATATTCAATTTTTACCCCTCTATTGACTTATTAGTTTTAATTATTTCATTATTATTTCATTATTTACCATTATTTTAAAGTATTTAAATTAGTTTAATTTATTATTATTTAATGGTTACTGTATTCTAGACTTATTACAGACTACCTTGAGTTGCACTTTTATCAACTTCTGGATAATACAAAGACATTATAACCCTTTACCTCCATTTTTTTCCTTCTTCCTGATTACATGCGATTTCTGTCATTTTTAAAAGTCTACATACATTTTAAATCTCATGTAACCAATATTGCTTACCAGAGGTCTTCCAACAGCAAGTATCTGCAAGTAGTTGCCTTAGGGCTTTTTCTGCCCCCTACAGCCTGCTTGACCTGTGCATAGAGAAGGCCCTGATATCAGGTAATTAACAATTTAACCAAAGAATAAAGGGATTGGTGCATAAATAACACAGCTTTCAGCAACTTCACTTCCTTGTTTGGGTGACTGAGATATGTTCTGCACTGTCTGTCAAAGTTGCCTTTAGGATTTAACTCCATTAATATTGTCTTTGAAAAATTAGTTATCAGTTTTATTGTTGCACTTTGACACAATACATCTTCCATCTCTGCTATTAAGATTATCTATTTGGTTTTGCTTTCAGTAGTTTTACAATGCGGTGCTTAAGTGTAGTTTTCTTTGTATTTATTCTTCTTGGGGTTCATTAGGTTTCTTAAATGTGTGATTTGATGCCTTTCATCAGTTTCAGAAAATCTCAAACATTATCCCTTTAAATATTGCTTCTTCCCTATTTTCCCTTTCCTCTTTTTTCTAGGAGTCCAATTCATGTTAGACCTTTACAATATGGCCCAAATACCTCAAATGTTCTTTCCTTTATTTTTCAACCTTTGTTTTTCCTTGTCTATCATGCCTCAATTTGGGTAATTTCTTTGGACTTATTTTCTAGTTTACTAAGTTCATCTTGTGCTTTCTGTTAAATTCTTCATTTAATTTATTGTATTTTTCATTTGGAAAACTTCCAATTGATTATTTTCATAGGTTTCAACATACTAGTGAAATTCTCTTTTCCATATTTTGTTAACTTTTAAATAATATTTTGAAAAGTCTATATACCATACTCCAATATTTCCATATCTGGAGAGTTTTTAATTATTTTCTTTGTGATTTTCAGGCATTTGTTCTGCTTCCTAGTATTGCTTGTCTTCTTTTAATTTAAATGATAGATATTGGGTATGAAAAAAAGTACTGGCTCTAAATGTCATTGCCATTCTCTTGAAAAGATAGAGTTTTCAAATGGCTGGCAAATCAGGTTGGGACAACAGATAGATGACTGTGACTTTGCTCAGTAAGCATAGGCCTTACACCTCTAAAAGACTATTTAACAACATGAGTATTTCTTGAATACAATTTTAATAAATTATTGAAATCATTTTCAAACAAAAATCTCAAACATTTGCATATATTAATAAAACATACTTAATGCTATGGACACATTATCTTACTCTACGAAACATTACCTTACTTTAATGCAGCAGCAATAGGTACATAAATCTGGTAAATAGTATTTAGGAAAGGGCTGGCTCTCTTCAGGTGTGTTCATAGGTCAATGTGGCTTCTCTGAACTAGGGTTCTAACAGGTTACTAGAAAAAGTGAAGAAATAAAACTTAGTAGTGTAAGTACAATATGGATAGGATTGCTGGTGCTATAATGTTATTTCATATTTATAAGCACAATATTTTATATGTTACATAATATATAATTTATATTACATATTTTTATATGACATATATTTTAATATAGATTAAAAATGAGTTTTAAAGATTAAAATATATTTAAAGAGCCCCTTTGTTTCAATATATTTCAGGAAATTGCTTTATCAATCAAATTATTGTAAAATGGATTTTACTGTCTTCCTACAGAAACATTATTAATATAGAAACAGAAGCCAAATACTTATTAAAAAATAAATTATCAATATAAAAACTTAGGTCCTAAAAGCAACAAAAACTAATACCTTTATAAAATTGAAGGTTTATGCCCTAGATCGTACAACATGTCCTTTAAAAAGGGAGCTCAACTTAGAAGAAAGAAAGTGATTATGAAAGCATATTACAAAGTGATCCTCCCCTGCCATAGTTGTAACCCTTCTGTGATTCAAAATCTCTCCAAAAGCAAAGCCAACAAAATAACCAAATAAAATTAATAAGAAAATGAAGTAATAATAATAACCAAAAAAATATTGAATTCCCATCCCGGAGAATCCTGCTACATTCTCTAACAGAGTGGCAAGAATCTCCCCAGTACAAGGGCAGTGCCTAGTAAAGGAAGAAGACCATCACGACAGGCCCTTGATATTGATGATTGTACTTACGAACCATTTCTTGTGAAATTGAAACTTAGCCTAATATTATATATTGCTTAAAAGTTATGTCCTGAAAGCCTCTCTGTTGTTCAAATGTGGCCTCTTTCTAAGCCAAACTCAGCATATAAACGCACTACCTTCTCCATAGCATGGGACATGACACCCAGGGATGAGCCTCTCTGTCACCACAGGATTATTACAAAGCACCAACTAGCAATGCGTCTGATAAAGACCTTGACCAAAAGGGGGAAATAGTAAATATAAATGAGTTTTTATGGTTAAAAGATTTCAAAGTGAGTTGGGAGGTCATTCCAGATGTTACGCTTATGCATGTCTCAGCTGGACCTCATTGACTGCCACAGTAAACAGTGCCTCAAACAGCAGGGTTCCTGAGGGCTCTAGATACATACAACCACACACACTATAAGCAGGACAGACAAGCTCAGGAATTTGGCATCCTGCCTGTGAGCTTTACTCTGGAATTTATACTCTCCAGTGTAACAAGAATTAGACTCATTAAAAGTTTCCCTACACATGGCTCTTCTGCCTCTTTTATTTGAAACTATAATTTGCACTATACTTGCAAAATATATGAGACTTAAATCTTTGGTCCATTCATGTGCAGGTTGAGCCCTGAATCTCAGCAGAGTTGCAATACCTACTCTCCCGTTCATTGGACTCACGAAGGACACCTAACAAGGAGATGATGATGGACAACTCCCATCCCAAGGAACAGAGAGTGTCTGCAACTGCAAGTAACATAGTTCCATCCATCTGCCCCCATGGAACCAAACGCCCTCTTAATTAGAAATAGAGTGGACATCACCATCCCAAAAGCCTCAAGATTGGGAAATGAACAATGGATTAAGTAGACTTATTATTAACCTATTATAGACTTATTATTCTAGCAACGGAAGAACTTTTATCATTGATATAAAGGCAGTGGCCACCAGAGGTTCTGAGGAGAGGGAGAGGGAAGATTAGGTATAATATGAGAACATTTTTGGGACATTGGAATTGCCCTGCATGACATTGCAATAATGGATACAAGACATTATATATTTTGTCATAACTTACAAAATTGTGTATGATAGAGTGTAAACTATAATGTAAACTATAATCCACCATTAGTAGCAATGCTTCAAAATGTTTTCATCAATTGTAACAAATGTATCACACTGCTGAAGGATGTTAATGTGGGAAAGTGTGGGAGGGCATGGAGGTGAGGCATATGGGAATCTCCTATATTTTTATGTAGCATTTATGTAATCTAAAGCAACTTTAAAAATAAAAATAAAAGATGTCAATTCTGCCACCCCCCAATAATGCATATTACAGACCCTGAGGGACCATACTCTCCAGAGATTAAAACCCAAACAGTCAATAGAAGTTTTCTTCTTCAAGGATCATGACCTTCCTTAAAAGTCCTGGAGTTTTATAACTTTAGAAAGATCTATCTTACATGAAAGCCACAGCCAAGGTTAAAATTAAAGCATTTTGTCAGAGTCTAAAACAATAATTAAAGTGACAGCTCTTACTCTGCCATTGGCTCTAATAACTCAAAACTTACTAGTTAGCTCAATATACAAATCCATACCTGTATACATTTTATATATATCCAGTTGACTATTTCAGGTGCTTTGAAATAGCTTGCATCAAACTAAGCCCTTCACTGAGAAAAATGATGAGAGCTAGATTTAAAGCGGGGCATCAGAAAACAAATTAAGGCAGCCAGGACATAAGGACTTGAAGGGCCAGGATTCCTGAGAAAAAGAAATTGAGGAAAAGTGGGTCTAACATTTTGTATGCAATTATTACTCAAGACATTTGTTAAATGCTGTGTAGTTGGAAACCAAAAACCAAAAACGAATCAGAAAACAGTTGCTAAGAAGCTAAAAAAAAACTATGTAGAGATTTGTACAATCTCAAAATGTTGGGGAGATGTCAGAAATTCAGAGCTCAACAACAAAGAGGGACCATTTATAAATACCACCAGTCATCAGTTGAGACACTTGGAATTTCTATGACTTAGCCATAGACCATTTGAAAATGGTTTCCATGTTTGACACTCTATATATGTATGCATATAAAACATTAGAGGACCAATAGTCCTATTCATACGGCACTAACATTAAAGTTATTTTTAAAAGTTCTTCTAACCTCTTAACTGTTTACAACTTTGTTTCATAAAAGTCCCACTGCTCTCCTAACACCTTACAGCAGAACCAACACATATTTTTCATAATTTACCACACCCATGTATATGTTACTGCAAGGCTAGGCTAAAATATTATTACTGGAGTGTCTAAAACATGTCAAAATACTTTAAATAATTTATCAAGCTTTTGTTTAAGAAATACTCATGGCTCTCATCATTTCCAATAAAGTTATAGATATATTTTGTCCATATGCACTCAACAAATATGGGATAATACCTCTTATAAATATGACTTTTTAAATGTTTGAATTCCTAGCTGAATAATACCTTTATCTTAATTATTTTCCAAACATCATATAACTTGGAAATATCAATCCATTTATCAATCTGTGATGATACAGAAATTGTTCTATCCATTTGATGAAAATTAGCTTTATTTTTCTTTCAGTGTTGGTGGATATTCTTAGGATCACAATGTACAGATCCATACTATCCTAAACTTTTCTTCTGAGGAGATAAATCTTTCTGATTCTAACACTAGAATCTAGCTGACTGTCAGCAATTTTAGGACTATTGTTCACTTGCACAAATGCTTATAAAATGTGCATTATGTGTCAAAAATATGCTAGACATTATGGAGATTATGAAATATGTACATTATAGCACCTTTCTTCCAGATGCATATATTAAAATTTGTTACCAAAATAATCTGAGAGTTTTAAAAGCTGTAAGAAAACAGCCACAAAAAGATGCTATTGCAATAAAAACAACTTTTATTGAGTATTATTAAGAGGAAGGCACTACATTACAATGCTTATATTTAATGCTCATAATGTAGAAGTGTTTTACATCTCAATTTAAAAACTGTGTATCCTGATACTTTACAATTATTAACTTTATAAAGTTCACATAGATATTTGTTCAGAGCACCACTATTCTTTACTTTGGAACTTGAAATAAAAAAAATGAAAGTAATAAAAATAAAATGTTGACTTTGTAAGACTGGGTATTCTGTGTGTCTGTTGGATTTCTGCTAATGTATGCTAGATTATTACAATCTCTACTTCCATTAGCAACCACCTTAAGTAGCCTCAACCAGATAATATAAATCTTAGTATAGATATGACCATCCTGATAATGCAGAAGGACTGATGGGTTAAACACAAAATCCCCATTATTCAGATGCATTCAGGATTGCATTTATTCATTTAAAGAAAGAAAGGGAATTATTTCTCTGAACTGGGGCAACCTGGGTGTAGAATATGTGAGAATATTGCAATTTATAGCAAACACATACATGTGCCCACACACACTATTGGGAAATTGGATGGACTACAACACTATATTTGAGCTCCAAGCTGAAATGTTTAATCAGGGATATTCTTTGATATTTATGATAAAATAACAATCCTTTCGAACAAGACTTCCATTGCTTCATTATACCAAGTCACATTGCAGAGTGACAGTAGAGTTTGCATGAGCACAAGCCTTCTCTAAAAAATCAAATGCTCTACTTTTCTCTATTTTGAGGGTATGATGCACTGTTGAAAAGAGTAAACCATGTATCACAACCATTTATTATATCATCTATTGACATGGCAAAAAGTATTTATTCAGGGGATGGTTAGTCCAACTTTAAAATTATCTCAAAAATATAGTGAGAACAATTTTTTAAAATGAGCTATATCTCCCCTTTACATTACTTGTTATACCCTTCACATAAAGTTTTCCAATTGTTTAACAATGTCTTTTTTCCTAACTGTTTTCTGTTTTGGGAAAATTAAAAAAAACAGTCTTAAGTTTTCGCAAATGAGTAAAGGTAATAGAAGGAAATGGAAGGAAATATTGAAAAAGAATATTTTGAACCACAGTAAATTTTTTGTGGGCACCTCTCTAGAAAGGCCTTGACAAATAGAAATTTCACTATATTTCACATTCAAACGGTATTTCAAGAGAAGAAAAATTATTTTTCCTGCTTTTGAAATATTGAGTTTTAGTGAAAATAAGTTGTTAAGAGGAACTCCAGCTACTTGAATTTAAAACTGTGTGCATTTCAAAGCTGTATCAAGGAAGACAAGTATAGATTGTCACTTATATAGATAAAAAGCCTAAATACATTGGAAATTGGAAGTAAATGTTTTGAATTTCAGGCACTATATAAGCATGGAAAAACTTCATTGATGTGGATAACTCTTTGAAGGTAATTGATGCTAACATGCTTAATGATTGGAGAAACAATCTAGGTATGAGCAAAACAGACAAGAAAGAAAGAAAACAAGCATATTAATATTTCCCCAATAAAATCATTAACTTTTTTATAGTCCTCAGTATGTTTTATATATAAATAGATATTATGCATATAGAAATTTATCTCAACTTTAAACAAATTTTCCTTTTCCAGATTTCATAAACATACTCCTAACCTCAAGATTCATATACTTTTTAAGGTAGAGTTATAAGAAAATCAGGGTAATCAAAAAGGAATATTTTATCCTTAAACATGAGTAACATTTTGAGCTTCTAGTACTTTCCAAATGATTTAAGTAATGAAGACTCAATCTTTAAGAACTTTAAAAATCACATATTTTTTGTAGTACAGTCTCTACACCTGTGTCCAAAGTTTTTCTAATTTCTTCTTAGAGGTTCTTCTACTTTTTCACCAATATATAAGTTTAACAGGTATTTAGAATTCTGGTTTAGTAGTAGAGTTATGAAATCTTAATGGTGCTTTTCCCCCTGTTACTTTGAAATAACTTTATCTGGATTGTACCAGACTTGCAGGTAGAACATTTGTTATATTCAGAATAAACTAAAATGTATTCCATTTCCTTCAAGCATTTATGTCTTTTCACAGAGCAAAAAGGAATGAAAATAAATAATTTTCCCTCAGCCACATGGTTTTAATTTCTCCTTTTCTTCAAAAACTACTTTGTTTTGTATATTTTTTCCCCTCTCATTGGCTCTTCTTGATTTTCCTTTCTAAGGTTCAATAGGGACTTTAAAGAACTATTGTAAGACACTACAAATAAAAGTTTCTTCAGAAATGTACCAAACCCCTAAACAACAACTTGAATGAACCTTTAAAAATCATTTTAAAAAGGAAAGTAGAAAAAAAGGAAAGCAGAATCATCTATAAGGAACAGATTTTTTAAAGTTATCAGTTGTATCTATATCTCAATCCACCAACTGGAAATTTCTATTAAAGATGATGAATGATGCAGATAATAAATAATATGATATTTATATTTGCTCCAGTAATAAGAAAGAGAAATGACACAGAGGTGATTCAATGATACCTGAGATTGAGTCTGATTAAATTGTAGAAATATTTGTGGCCAAGTTACAATTAACATAGAATTCAAGAAAAGTATAATGCCAGCTGTTACATGCTAAGTTGTCTCTATATAACGGGTTTTCAATTTTTCTTTACTTCCTTCTTTTATAAATCTCTATTTTAAATATGTATATCCAATTGAAATGTTTGTAAGGGAGTAAGGAAATTTGAGGAACATATGAAATGGCAGTTTACAAAAGGGAATCAATAAATAGATTATTGTGGTTATAAAGGAAGGTGAATAATCTTTGTGAGGAATTATTGTTTTGAGAAGAAAGGGGTCAAAATAATTATTCAGGATGGATTTCCTGAGCATTTGTTAAGATATGATGTACACTAACTGAGATTATCCAAGTAAAAATTCTTGTTCTATGCTCTCAAGAAACTTCTAATATGTTTGGGAAGTAGTGTAACAACAGCTTTAGAAATTATGATGATATAGATAATTTTCCCAAATGTTTTAGTTAATGAGAGAAGCCAGACAGAAAAGAATGGCATATATTTGATTTCATTTATATAAAATATAGAAACAGGGAGAATCAATCCTTCCATTAGAAAATCAGTATAGTGATTACCCTTGAAGGAGGTAGATGGGGAAGATGGCACAAGGAGGCCTCTGGGGTATTGGTATTATCTTAATGAAGAAGATTGCACATTCAAAAGACTACCATAAGTACATGTGGCTTACAAATAGTGAGCCAAAATTTAGAAATAGATCTGCTGGGTCAAATTTCATTCTAGAAGGTGAAAGAGAATTTGACTATGTTATTGAGTACCCAGTATATAAATAGCAACAAAGAAAACACAGAAATGTCTTTACTCTAAAATATTTTTAAAAGCAGATGGAACTTCTGGTTGACCAAGATGGTGGCATATGACATTCCAGGATATTGTTTCCCCCTAGATTCTTTTAACAACTAACAAAAAACTGACAGTCATCTTCCTCAAAATGCCATAACACAATTAACCTGGGCAATTGGTGAATTGGGAAAACACAGTTTTGAAAATGATAGGAGAAGCTTCTGCTTCCCATGCTGAACGATCCCTTAACCCCTCCCTGAAGAGGTGTAGAGCCAGCCTGTACTCCCATTGTGAGTCCCAGACCCTGTACTGGAAGGAGCAGAATAACACCTATGTGCATCCTGGAGTGTTTGTATGTCAATGCCAATCTATAAGGTAGCAACCTGAAAGAAGAATGGAAAATTTGCTCAACCTTACAGAATTTGGCCTGCAGGCAGAAACATCTTGTGGAATGGTAAAGCAGTGGGAGAAACAATTAAGTCAAACATGCTGAGGCCAACCATTACTTGCTTTAAATCATAAAGTAGGGAAGCGGGTGTAGCTCAATGGATAGAGCTCCCATTTACCATGCGGGAGGCCCCGGGTTCGCTTCCCGGGGCCTCCTTGTGACAGCAGGCCAGCCCACGCAGCCAGGTGGGCTGATACAGCAGGACCTCACAGCAAGGGGGAGATAAGCAGACACAGAAGAAACACACAGCGAATGGACACAGTAAAACACAAGCAGCAAGGGGGTGATAAATAAATAAATAAATAAATCTTTAAAAAAATAAAATAAAATAAATCATAAAGTAGTGCAACCAAGAGAGAAGAAAGTATATTTCATAGGACTAGAGGGGGTATTTGAATTCCTATAAACACGGGAATTCTTAAGGCAATGAGCAAGCACAAGCCCAGGACAGAACTCAGGTTCATAAAAGACAAAGAGAAACCTGCACTTCACATTTGGCTTGGACTGATCTTAATGACAGAGAAACTAAACTCTGAAGGAAGGCACCAGTCAATGCAGAACCAGTTTGCAAACTATGAAAGGTGCTTTTTCCATTGCTGTAGTATTTTTGTTAGCTCCTGGGACTCAAGGAAATCACTGTCATATTAATATCTGGATATGAACTTAATAAACAGAAAATTCAGGGACTAAATCACAGCAGCAACATTTTAAAAATAAAAATGTATAGAGTTCAACAGAAGATTATAAGAAGTGGAAAAAAGAAATACCACAGAAAATGATGACTGATCCAAAGGAGGAAGATAAAAATCCAGAAATGATCAATGAAGAAGACCAGACTTGAACATATTGGATGAAGTCTTTAAAAAATGATACTTAAAATGCTCAAGGAGATAAAGGCAAACACAGAGAAAGAATTAACTGATATCAACAAAACAATGAATGAACAATATTAAAATTTCAGTATAGAGATATAAATTTTAAAAAGGAGCCAAATTGAAATACTGTAGTTGAAGACAACAATAACTGAAAGGAAAAAGTCCTTAGAGGGTTTCAACAGCAGATTGGAGATCACAGAAGAAAGAACCAGTGAACTTGAAGACAAGACAATTTAAATGATTCAGACTGAGAAGCAGAAATAAAAAATAATTTAAAAGACTGAACAGAGCCTAAGAGACCATGGAAAATCCTCAGGCAAACCAACATATGTATTATGAGAGCCTTAGAAGAATAAAGAGAGGAAAAGGCAAATAGAATATTCAAAGAAACTATGGAAGACAACTTCCAGCTTTTAAAAGAAATGAATATGAACATTCCATAAGACCCCCCCAAAAAACATAAACAGGATAAGCAAGAAGACAGGAAGTCCAGATACATTGGTATTCAAACTGTCATATGCCAAGGAAAAGGGAGAGTTTCAAAAGTTGCTAGAGAAAAGCAATGTGCTACATACAAGGTAGTCCCAATAAGATTAAGTTCTGATTTCTCATCAGAAACCAGGACAATACAGTGGTGGGATTAAATATTTAAAGTATTGAAAGAAAACAATTGCCAAACATGAATTTTATATCCAGAAAGATCACCTTTCAAAAATGAGGATGAAATTAAGACATTCTCAAATAAATGAAGGTTGAGGAAGATCATCAACACTAGACCTGCCCTACAAGCAATGCTAAAGTGAGTAATTCATGATGAAAAGAAAGAAACTAGACAGTGGATCAAAGCCTAAAAAATAATGATCTTGAATAAATGTAACCACATGGGTAATTATAAATGATAGTAGTATTATATTGTATCTTTTGGTATGTAACTCCACTTTTTACTTCTTACATGCTTTAAAATACAAATAAAGTAATGATAAATCTATGGTTTTCAGTGTACAATTTATAAAGACATAACTTGTAACAGCTATTGAAGTTAAGTTGGTGTTGAATCAAATGTGATTGCTATAGATTTGTAATGTTGGATTAAACCCCATGATAACTGCAAAGAAAATATATGAAAAATATATAAAGAAAGAAATGTGAAAGGAAACAAAATCATATGGTGCAAAAATAATTACAAAATTAAGGACTAATGGAAGAATTGAGGGACCAAAGAGTATGACTTACAAAGACCAAATACCAAAATGCCAAAAGAAAGTTCTGCATTATCAGTAGTTACTTTAAATGTAAATGGATTAAACTCTTCTGTAAAAAATCAGAAATTGGCAGAATGGATAAAGAAAACATGACCCAACTATACATTGTTTATGAGAGACTCACCTTAAATTCAAAGACACAAGTAGGTTGAAATAGAAAGCATGGAAAAAAGTAAATCATACTAATAATAACCAAAAGAAATCTGTGGTAGCTATACTAATAACAGATGAAATAGACTTTAGTTAAAAACTGTTACAAAGGATATATTAGTTAGGGTTTTCCAGGGAAACAAAACTGGCAGGATATGTACAATGCAAATATTATGAGATTTATTATAGAAATTGGCTCACACAACTGTGAGGATTGGAAAGTTCAAATTCCATAGAGCAGACCTGAAGCTGAGAATGCTGTGATGGTTTTAATGAATTCCCAGGGGAAGCAGGCTAGCTGAAATAGAGAAGTAAATTCTTCTTTCTTACTGAAAAAGTCATCAGTTCTGCCTTTATGTACTTCAATGATTGGATGAGACTCCTCTCATCGGTGAAGTCAAACTCCTTTGTTGATTGTAGATATAATCAGCTAACAATTCAATAAATTGACTGATGATTTAAATCCATTTAATCTCCTCGCAGTAACAATCAGGCTTGTTCTTGCTTGACCAACCAACTGGACATCATACCTAGCCATGTTGACTATTGAACTTAACCACCACAAGGGACAGAAAAGTCACCATATTCTGATAAAGAGGTCAGCTCAACAAGAAGACATGCAATTATGCAATTATAAATATAAAAATCCTGGTGGCAGAAGCCTAAAATGTATGAAACAAATATTGACAGATTAGTAGGGGAAATATACAGTTGCACATTAATAGAGGACTCCAATGAATCACTTGCAATCATCAATAGAACATCTACCCAGAAGGTGAATAAGGAAATAGAAATCTTGAATGATACTATAAACTAAATAGACATAACAACACATTTGGAATGCTTTACCCAACAGCAGCAGAATACACATTTTTTTTTTTCTCAAAGCACTTGGATCATTCTCCAGGATAGACTATATATTGGGCACAAAACAAGTCTTAATAAATCAAAAGTATTGAAATTGTATGTATCTTCTCTGACAACAACGGAATGAAGCTATAAATCAATAACAGAGGAGAACAAGAAATTTCAAAAGCATGCCAAATTGAGCAGCACACTGTTAATCAATGGCTCAAAAAGAAATCACAAGGGAAATTAGGAAATATCTTGAGGCAAATGAAAACTAAAACACACCATACAAAAATTGTGGGATATACTGAATGAGGATTGTGGGAAGATGATGACGGACTAACAGGCCGAACTGAATGCCCACACAAAAACAATGGAGAAAGAGCCCAAAGCTGTCTGAGGGAACTGCGTTGGGTGTCAGCAGACCAGGACAGTACTATAAAACTCCCAGGAGGGTGAGGGACAGAGAAAGAAGAAGCCAAAAGGACAAACATGAGTTACCAAGTCACTTTGGCAGCCGGGAAGGGCTCCCCTACCTCACCTCTAAGATATTAAGCTGGGATAAAACACCTGGCTCACTGCAGCCAACTGAGAGGGGAGCAACATCTTCCTCCCTGTCAGCTGTTTCAAGGGAAAAGAGGGGAGGTTGGGGTGTTTTTCTTCAATGAATTCAGCCAGCAGAGCCCACTTTGAATCTCCTATCTGGAGATTCAACATAGGAATACAGGAAAGCCAACACTGAAACAACTCTGTGGAAAGGTGAGCTGAG
>JAQZBX010000001.1:354370-371286 GCA_029593785.1 Cabassous unicinctus
AAAAAAAAAAAAAAACAATAGGCAACAGGGAAAAATTAGTCATCAAAATAAATTCACCAAGATATTCAGATGCCTAGGCATCAGCAAAAAATTACAAGCCATATTAGGAAACAGAAAGAGATGGCCCAGCCAAAAAAACAAACCAAGTATCCTGAAGAGATACAGTATTTAATACGATTAATCAGTGATAATGACACAACTCTCCTAAATCACTTCAAAGAATTTAAAGAAAATATGACTAAAGAAATAAATATGACTAAAGAATATTAAGAAGACACTAGGAGACACTAACTAGACTAGAATATTAAGAAGACACTAGGAGACATAGACACTAGGAGAGCATAACGAACAATGTGCAAGGCTGCAGAAAAAAAGTAACAGAACTTATGGAAATGAAAGACACTGGATAAGATTACATTAGAGGCACATAAGAGAAGACTTGAATTGCTTGAAGACAGAATTAGTGATTTTGAAGACAGTACATCTGAACTGGAAAAGTGAGTATGGAAAAAATGAAACGGAGTCTCAGGGAATTGAATGACAATGCAAAACACACAAACATTCACATTACTGGTCCCCCAGAAGAAGAAGAGAATGGAAAAGGGGCAGAAAGAATATTTGAGGAAACAATGACGGAAAACTTCCCAATCCTTATCTAAGACATAAATATCAATATTTAAGAAGGACAACACACCCCAAACAGAATAAATCCAAATAGACCTACTCTGAGACACTGACTATTCAGAATGACAAATATCAGAGATAAAAAGAGGATTCTGAAAGCAGCAAGTGAAAAGCAAACCATCACATACAAGGGAAACTCAATAAGATTGAGTGCTGACCTCTCAACAGAAATCATGGAGCAAAGAAGAAAGTGGTATGATGTATTTAAGGTACTGGAAGAGAAAAACTGCCAGCCAGGAATTCTGTATCTGGCAAAGCTGTACTTCAAAAATGAGGGTGAGTTCAAAGTGTTCACGGACAAACAGAAACTGATAGAATGTTACCAAAAGACCAGATTTGCAAGAAATAATAAACAGAGTGTTGCAGCCTGGAAGGAAAAAACAAGGTTGAGAGATTTGGAGAAGAGTTTAGAAATTAAGAGTATTAGGAAGAGTAAACTAAAGGATAAGAAGACAGACAATAGAAAGATATGTCAACAGAGAGCTGACGGACAAAATAGATGAAGTAAGTAATGCCTTTACAGTAATAACACTGAATGTTAACGAATTAAACTCCCCAATCAAAAGACACAGACTAATAGAATGGATTAAAAAAAATAGAAGCTGTCTACATGTTGTCTACAAGAGACCCACCTCAGATATAAGGACATAAAAAGGTTAAAAGTGAAATTTAGGAAAAAGGTATTCCATGAAAATAATAACCAAAAAAGAGCTGGAGTAGACCAGATAAATTTAAAATGAACAATAATTAGTCAGTGTGACTGACAAATCATTTCTGTGATCAGTATTCTATAATTTTTTTCATACAAAATAAACACTTGTTTTTAATTGAGTAGAGCTGGAGAAGAGATATTTTTGGAAACTTAATTTTTCTTTAACCCTTTTTATTCATACTTTTTAATTAATTAAAATAATCTATCTGGATCAATAATGATTTAGCATGACTACTGTTGAACAAGATTTTGTTTTTTCTGCCTCATAAAATTATGAGTTGGCAAATTATCTGCTGTAATTCATTCCAATTAGATGTGAAGAATTCCCAAATAGGAATTTGATTATCTAGAAAGAATTATGGTCTAAATGGAAATTAAATAACTAAACCAATAATTTATTTCATTCTTAAAGATTATTATGTCCAATAGTTAGAGCTGAATATAAAGATAGAATTATGATATAATTAATTTCTATTACATTTGAATTATTTACATTTATAGAAATTTGTTACTATGCTATGTATTTTTTATAATTGATTATATTAAATCTAACTTGGCCTTGCCCTGTTGTTTAAAATTTGCAATTTCTTTCAATCTACTTTTCTATATATTTTACAATAAAGGACTTTTTAACAGCTAAAAAAAAAAGCAACTGATTATACACTTTGTTTTTTTTGTTTTTGTTTTTGTTTTTTTGCTTAGTTTATCACCAGCATTCTAAAGCTAGACCTAGGGAGAAAAACTAGATCTGGGGACACATGCATGGTTTCTAATATAGCAAATGTTTAGTCTACCCTAATTATCACAAAATCAGGACAGCGAGAATATTCACATTGATTATACACTTTGGATAGATCATGCGGTATGTGAATATATCTTTAAAAAACTGCTTTATAAACAAATAAATAATTGTGCAAAAATAGTCAGAAATAGCAGCTATATACAGCAGGGAAAATGGAGAGATTGAGAGGTGAGGAATTTTCTTGTTTGATTGTCTGTTTTTTGTTTATTATTATTTAAATAATGAAAATGCTTTGATAATGATGGAAGTGATGAGCACACGACTATGTGATTATACCAAATACCATTGATTGTACACTTTGGATAAATTGTATGCTTTGTTAATATGCATCAATAAAATTGATTTGTTTGAACAAAAACTTGTGGGATGCAGACAAGGCATTGCTGAGAGTGTAATTTATAACTCTAAATGTTTACAGTTAAAAAGAGAAGGAGCTGAATCATATAACTAACCTCACAACTGGAGTTTCTAAATAAAAGAGGGAACTAAAACCAAAGTGTAAAGAAGGAAGGAAATAATCAAGATCAGAGTGGAGATAAATGAAATACAGAACAAAAATAGAATCAATGAAAAAAATTTTATCACAGAAAGAAACAATAAAATTGACAAAATTTTAGAAAGACAGATGAAGAAATAAGAAAGGGGATGCAAATAATTAAAAGCAGAAATGAAGTGGATCAGGGCATTGCAACTGACTCTACAAAAATAAAAATGCATATAAGAGTGTGGTGGTTTTAATATATGTACTACAGAGAAACATATTAAAATATCCATTGCTGAGGTCTTGACACATTGGTTTGTCCTCCTCTGTTAGGAAACGCTCATGTTCTCAAAAGACTCCCGCCTCTCTGTTTGAGAACTTATTGGTCCTCCCCAGGATGGGACTCCAGCTCCTTCCCACTCATTATGTGAGTCTCCACCCACTGATACAACATATTATGATGAAATGATCACTCGCACACTCCCTAGAAGCTTGCCTCAGGTGTGCCCTGTTCTGAATGCCCCACACACACACCCTAAACCAGTAACCCTTCCTTGTCATATTGCCATAACAGCGTTCCTAATTTTGTATTTTCAACCACATACCAGCCAATCCCCAGTGTTCATCTGGTCCCCCCCAACTATCCCCCCAGTTCCATGGACTTTCCAACCCCCCCTCCCCCCTCTACCCACCTGTCAAACTTGCACCACCCAACCCAATAGTATCACTACCCTCCTGTCATATCCCTTCAATGCCCAACTACACACTTCCACCTTATCCAAAATTACACCCATATGGACATTGGCTCACAACCTTCTTCTGCCTTTCTTTTTCCTGTAAACCTATCTTCCAGACAATAGCTCTCTGAATCTGCTCGATTTGCTTAATTCATATCAGTGAGTTCATGTAATATTTGTCCTTTGATGATTGGCTTGCTTCACTCAACATAGGGTCATCAAGATTCATCCTTTTTATCCCATGTGTTAGCACTAAATTCCTTCTTACAGCTGAGTAATAATCCATTGTATGTAGGTACCACATTTTGTTTATTCAGTCATCTGTTGATGGGCATTTGGGTTGATTCCAACTTTTGGCAATAGTGAATAATGCTGCTATGAACGTTGGTGTGCATGTATCTGTTTGTGTCCTTGCTTTCAATTCTTCTGGGTATATACCCAGCAGTGGAATTGCTGGATCATATGGTAGTTCTATAGTTAGCTTTTTGAGGAACCACCAAACTGTCCTCCACAATGGCTGGACGATTCCACATTCCCACCAGCAGTGGATGAGGGTTCTCATTCCTCCACATCCTCTCCAACACTTGTAGACCTCTGTTTTTTAATAGCCACCAGTCTAATAGGTGCAGATGGTATTTCATTGTAGTTATTCTTATTCCTTTGTATTTTTAATGATTTTTTACTCTTCTTACTTATTTTTTCCTGGCTCTTTTATTGTTCCTTTTCTATCTTTGTTTTATTAGTACTATTATTCTTTTACGCCTCTCTTTTTTTCTATGTTCTTAATATTTTTTCAAGGGAACAGGGACAACTTCAAGGATATAGAACAAGTAGAACCCATGGTTTTTGAAAAGAGTGCCAAGAGTGCTCAATTGAGAATTAACAGTTTCTTCAATACATGGTGCTGGGAAAACTGGATATCTATATGTAAAACACCTAACACCATATACAAAAATTAACTAAAATGGATCAAAGACCTAAATATAAGTACCCAAACTATAAAATATCTAGAAGAAAGCAAGGGATTTTGTGTTAGGCAATAGTTTCTTAAACTTTTCCCCAAAAGCATGAGCAAAAAAAAAAAATTATATAGATAAATAGGACATCATCAAAACTAAATACTTTCCTGCACCAAAGGATTTATCATGAAAGTAAAAAGACAACTTACAGAATAGGAAAGAATATTTGGAAACCACATATCTGATAAGACATTAATACTCAGAATATATAAATAAATCATACAACTCAATAACAGAAGTCAAACAACATAATTAATAAATGGGCAAAAGTCTTTGTAAATATTTCTCCAAGAAAGATAAATGAATGGCCAATAATCACATGAAAGATTCTCAATATCATTAGCCATTAACAAAATTTAAAACAAAATCACAATGAGATACAATTTCACACCCACTAAAATGGCAATGATTTTTAAAACATGTAGACAATAACAAGTGTTAGAGAGGATGTGGAGATATAGGAACATTCATTTTTGGTAGGAATGTAGAATGGTGTAGCCTCTGTGGAAAAGTTTGGCACTTCTTCAGAAAGGTAAGTACAGAATCACCAAAAGACCCAGCAATCCAACTTCTAGGTATATATCCAAAAGAATTGAAAGCAGGCACTTGAACAGATATTTGTACACTAATGTTCATAGCAGCATTATTCACAATTACTGAAAGATTGAAGCAACCCAAGTGTCCATCAATAGAAAAATATATAAATAAAATACGGTATACACATGCACACACACGCACAAAGGAATATTTATTGAACCATAAATAGGAATGAAGTTCTGGTTCACGTGACAACTTGAATAAACTTTGAAGATATCATGTTGAGTGAAATGTCAGAGACAAAAAAATAAATATTGTATGGTCTCCCTGATATTAAATAATTACAATAAGCACATTTATAGACTCAGAATCTAGAATAGAGTTTAACAGGGGCTGGGGTGGTGGTTAGGAAATGTTGAGTTAATGTTCAACTGGTGTAGAATTCTGTTTAGGCTGAAGGAAAGATTTTGGTAATGGATGGTGGTGAGGGTAGCAAATTGTGAATATAATAAACACTACTTTTTTACGCATTTGAATATGGTTAAAAAGGGAAATTTTAAATTACATATACAATAAAAGTTTAAAAATAGCATAAGAATGTACAATACAAACAGTGCACCCTAGTGTAAACCATAGACTATAGTTAATAGCACAAATATATAAAAAGTCTTTTATCAACTGTTAAAAAAGTTACCACACTAGTGGAAGTTGTTAATAATAGAGGGTTATATGGAAATTTGGAATTGTCTGCATGATTTTTCTGTTAACCTACAACTTCTCTAATGAAAAATAGTAAAAGAAAAATGTGTCTCTTACAGTACCTTCTAACAAACCACATCAGAGAGGATGCAGCATACATAATCTGTCCAGCAGCACCATATCTCTCAGTGCTAAGAAATAAGTTCTAAAAATTTATAGACTATCACTTGGAAAAACAAGGTCTGAGTCCACATCTGGCTTTGGAAAGATAAGACCACAAGATGATCCCGAAAATTAATGGTTTAAAAGCTCAGCAAATTGAAAGCAACTTTGGCCAGGCTTATTTCACCCAAAGCCTATTGTGCTCCATTTCCAACCCTAGCCTTAACCCTAAGGAAAACAAGAGCAAGAAGAACAACTTTGAAAACTCTTTTTAACAAAATATTGTTTAGAACTCAGTTTTTAGCTGTGTTTTCCGTTTCCTTGAACAATATCAATAAATTCAGCTTGTTTGTTTAACAGAGGTCTTTGTGGGAATGAGTGGGCCTATTCTCTCTTCTTTCTCTGAAATATATTCCATTGCTTAGATTTGCATATTTTCTTGTGATTAAATTTTATTACCACTAGCATTTTTCATATAATGAATTTTTTATGCTTTGTTTACTTACTATTGGAGTCTTAATATTTTATTACTCCTTTGTACACATTTTTAATTTTAAATAATGTAACCTATTTTAATAACTTATTTGGCTAAAGTATACATTTAGTTTATTGTTTTTTAAATTTTGTTTTTATTATATGATATGGGACATTAATTTAATTTGGTTCCATCTATCAATACAAGAGAAAAGTATAGCTAGTTAAATGTTCAATTTTCCCAATACCACTGTCCTTATTTTTTCTAATTTTTAAAGAAGCTTTAGATGATATAAATGATACATGGAAAATATAGGGAGATTCCCATCCACTTTTCCCCATTAACATCTTTCATTAATGTGGTACATTTGTTACAACTGATGAACACATATTGAAGCAGTGCTACAACCATGGTCAATCATTTACAATATAGTTTACATTTTGCACTGCAAATTTTTATAGGTTTTGACATAATGTATAATGGCCCGTATCCATCATTGCAATGTCATCCAGAACAAATCCAATGTCCCAAAAAAGTCCCCATGTTATATCTATTCGCCCTTCTCCCTCCCTTCAGAACCTCTGGTGACAATTGCCTTTATATAAATGTTACAAGTTCTTCCATTGCTAGAATAATAATAAGTCTACTCTTGTCCTTAGTTGCATTCCTTCCTAATGTTTGTTTATTCCTCAATCTTGAGGATTTTAGGGTAGTGATGCCCTCTCTGTTTCTGATTGAGAGGGGGCTTAGATCCCATAGGGCAGATGGATGAAACTGTCTTGCTGCAGTTGTAGATACTCCCTGTTTTTTGGATAGGTGTTGTCCATCATCATCCTTTATTTAGTTGTCCAGGGTGAGTCTGATGAACTGGAGAGTAGGTGTTGCAACTCTGCTGAGAGTCAAGGCTCAACAGGCATATTAAGAGACAGAAGAATTAATTCTCTGGGACATATATTTAATGAGTATAGTGCTAATTATAGGTTCAAATAAAAGGGGCAGAAGAGCCATGTGTAGGGATAATGTAAATGAGTCTAACTCTGTTACATTAAGAAACATGCATTCCAAGGTATGGCCCACTGACCTGGTGATGAATTCCTGAGATTATCTGCCCTGCTTATAGTGTCGACATGTCTGGAACCTCTGGAATGACCTCCCGACTCATTTTGAAATCTCTTAGCCATAAAAACTAATATGTATTTAATATATGTCCCTTTTGTTCAAGGTCTTTTTCCAAATGCATTGCTATTTGATGCTTGGTAATAATCCCTTGGTGCCAGGAAACTCATTCCTAGGAGTCATGTCCCTAAACAGGGGGAAGGTAGTGAGTTTATACGCTGGGGTTGGCTTAGAGAGAAGCCACTTTTAAGGAAGAAGGAAGCTTTCAGGAAATAACTCTTAGGCAATATATAATACTAGGTTAATTTCAGTTTCACAAGAACAAATTTCATAATTACAACCATCAATGTCAAGGGCCCGGCATATTTGTCTGTCTTCCTTTTCTAGGCAATGCTCATGTACTCTAGGGATTATTTTTAAATAATACACTTTATTGGAGAATGTAGTAGGACTTCCCAGGATGGGAATTCAATATTCTTTTGGACAGCACCCCATTACCACTTGAACATTTTTTAACACTACTGTTTTCAGAGGTAACTACAGTTAAAATTTTATGTTTATCATTTTCTAATTTTTCTTTTAAATAAAAGACATATATAGTGATTATTTTTTATTTCTTTTTTTTTTTTTTTGTAAGTGAGCATCTGTCTCATTTATTGTACTTTCATTTGTTTTCTTACTTACCAATATATTTTGGAGTTATTTCATGTCAATATGTTGAGTTTTGCTTTGTTCTTTTGGCCTGCTGCAATTATATAGGTACAATAGAATTTACTTAATTACATCCTTAGGATGGATATATAGTTTTTTAACATTACTTTTATCTTTATCAAGAATTAAAATTTTGTTGCATATATATGTATGTAGAGTACAGGAGTTTTGTGTGATAGATACCTGGAAATGGAATTTCTGGGTCAATGTATTTGAGCATATTAAAATAACAAGTATTGCAAAGATGGTTACAAGCCATTATACATGTTGTCAAAACCTATAAAATTGTGCAGTGCAAAGTATAAGCCATAATGTAAACTATAGACCATGGTTAGAAGCAATGCTTCTATATGTGTCTATCCATTGTAACAAATGTACCACACTAATGATAGATATTGTTAATGGGAGAAACTGTAGGAGGGGGAGGGAGAGGGGTATATGGGAATCCCTTATATTTTTATGTAACATTTGTGCAATCTAAAGCTTCTTTAAAAATAAAGAAAAATTTAAAAATTACAAGGTAGTGCTCATTGTGATAAGTATGCCAAATCATTTACTGAAAAGCTGTTCCAGTTTATAATATAATTATAAAAGTAAGAAGTGATTATTTCCCATTATTAATATTTTAATATCTAAACAAATATACAAAACTTTGGCATCTAATTGTTGTATATTTAAATTTTCCTTTCATTAGGTATTAAGTCATATTTTTAAAAATGCATTGGACTACAACATTTTTAAATTCTGGGAGTGGGATGCTTTTATTTTACATTTTTTAAATGATCTGTGGAGGTACTTTCAAAATGGAATATTATAGCACTTACAATAAAGAAGTATTTGTGTAACCATATATATTATTCTATCTATGATTTGGGGTTTTATGTTTTATTTAGTAACCCTTCTGTACCCCAGAACTATTTTTCCAAATTTTCTTCTTTTGATCAAATATGTGCTTGTGTATATATTTAATATATATATACATTTACTTATATTGAACAGTGCAAGAAATTCCAGATGGGTTAAAAATTAATTTTCAATCCATTTACAATATTATCTATGGTTTGAATAACTAGAAGCACATTTACTGAATAATTTGCAGTTTCTTTTCAGGGAATTTAAGTTCACTTTTTCAAATTTCATTTTTAAATAAAAATATTATTCAGATTAAAATTGCATTTGTTTTTTTGTGTTTTGTTTTTTCATTATCTTTTAGGAATTTACATTGTAATGCTCAATTTTCTATTATATAATATGCTCTTTGATCTTTTTTACATATTAAAAATTCTGGTTGGTTTCCTGATATATGACCCATACTTTTCATCAAAGTTATTTCCAATAATTTTGTCATTTTATTTGTTATTGTGAATTAAGGTTCTTTCCATTTTATATTTCTAACCAATCTTTGCAGCATATAAAAATTAATGAACAGCATGTTCAATATTTTTCTTATACCACCAATTACACTAGACTTTGATTTTTAAACAAAAATTCCTCATACGTTCATTGAAATATTTTCAAAATGTAGATAATAGGAATAATATTGGGCATTATTGATTTGTTTTGTAATTGGGTAGAAATTCCTCTAATGTAGTGGTTATTAATGTGGTAGGGTTACACACCTCTGAAAATCTCATGAAAGCTAAAGAATGCTGCCTTTGAAAAATCTGAATATTCATGTGCAAAAATGTGCCTACAATTTCTGTAGTTTCATATAGCTCTTGCAACACATCCATTAACCACAGGTTTTTCTCCAAGAAATACGAAGTATTGGTATAAGACAACTATATTGTAAAATGAGAAGGATCTTTTTCTTCCTTTTTAATTTTAATCAAAAGTGATACTTGTATTTGATTGAGTTACAGTCCTTACTCAATTCCATATTTTAAAAATATAAAATTGAAGATATGAGTATAACCTTAGTCTACACAAAATAGAATAATATCAAGGATCTAGAAATAAATATTGAATTAAGGTAACAAATACTGTTGATAGCACACTTCTACTTTGATGAACTATTTTAAATGTGATCGCATAAACAATCTTTGCCATATTTACAAATTCAAATGTTTATTGAAGACACTCAAAGACACTAAGTTACTAGAAAAAGGGCATTTTTCATTCCTAAGATTTATATAATGTTATTTTGAAACTACCAATATGTGAAATAATGAATCAGATTTATTATATTACTGTTGGTATCTATACATAATCCATATTGACTTATTTTAAAGGAATTAATATTATTAATATAGGAAAAAAAGAAAAAATGCACTATGAATGTTTTTGAATTAGAAATCATTTGAGGACCTGTTAATGTAGCTTTTAATCTAATTCATTCTTTGATTTTCTATTTTTAATACAGAATTTTTATGCTCAAATAACTGAAGCAATACTATTTATATTTCATGAAAAACCACAATATTGCTTAATAGAGGTAAGTTAAAAACACATTTTACCTTATTTGCCTTATTTATAAGGGTGTAAACAAGCATATATATTTATATTGATATTTGTACCAAGAGAAAAATCAATTAAACGAGCGCCTTAACCCAGAAATGCATTATGGAGGTCCTGAGCTCAGGAAGATACTAATAGGGAGAAAAAAACAGCAAGGAAATCGGCAGGTCAACTTTCTGAATTTTTGTGAAGTTGAAATCATGATATTGCAATCAGTTCTTAAGATCTATCATGACTCCTTTATCGAATAGAGTCCCTAGACATTTCAGCATACTAATTTTCCTACCAAAGATAAAACAAATATGTTGTTACTAACACCTTGAGAAGCAAAACTTTTGTACTCTTAGATATTAATAATCAGGTGCAAATACAGCAGTGAAAGCAAAATATATGACAATTAGATAATGCTCTGTTTTCAAATTTATGTAATCCTTGATTTGGGAGTATGTTTTTTTATACTCGTCTGAAAAATGCACTTCATCTTTGTCATTGCTTCTATTGAGCTGTGCTTCCACTTTCCAAATCAATAGACCTTAAAAGTGCCTTGTAATAGTTACTGTATGTTTCTCCAGGGAGAAATTGTTGTATTAGGGTTTTGATGTTTTTGACATTGTACCAATTTCATTTGACAATGAATTGACAGTTGAACAGTACACTGAGCTATACTGATAATTTATTAGTATCTTTGTAATGCTGCCTTTCAACCTAGGACAGGAAGCTGTTATTTTTTAAAACTTGCCTAAGTTAGTTCTCATATCATCAGTTTGGTTTCCTCATGAAAGAGATATTAAGAAATAATATTTTACTATAAACATGTTAGGGTCTTCTTATTGTTATTGAGGATAATATTTGTGAGACTGAATTTCCAAGACAACTTAGCAGATGATAATTCTTCATTAAGAACATTCACCATACCTCCATCTCGCCACAATTATTTCAACTTTGTTGTAGAAAAAAAGAGTCTGAACACATTGCCTCAAATCTCTTCACTACACTCTATAGAAACATAAGCATGTGATTTAATTATTGAGGATGCGTTTTCCTCAACTGTAAGAAGAAATAATGACCAAAATTTTTTTCAAATTTAAATAGTTAAAAAATGCCATTTCCTAGATTTTGTTGTTTTGATCTGCAAGAACCCTATACTGTAGCATCTCTCAAGGAATTTTGAGAGATTCTGGACTTTTTCCTGATCTTTTAAGTTTCCATGTCAAATCCTCAGCCTCTCTGTATCAGGATGCCAGATATAGTATACCTATAACAAGAGAAAATTGAAGTCAATGTAAAGCATAATTGAAAAGAGGCAATTGGAGAAGCTGATGAAAAGTTTGTAATTTTAATATTGAATTTTTTCATAATAATTATGGAAATGAAAAGAAATATTATGAAACACCAAGGTTGTTTGAAACTCATTCAGAATAGAGTGATGTTTTGGTAATTACAAAGTTGTGTGTTAGTCAGGTTTCTCCAGAGAAACAGAAGCAATAATATATATATCTGGGCTTGTTTTATTCTGCTAGGATGTCAAAATGCAATGTCCCATGGGTTGGCTTTTACAATGGGTATTTATTAACTTAGAAGCTTACAGTTCTAAGGCTGGGAAAAATGTCTTAATCAAGGCATCATCAGGTGATGCTTTCTCCCTGAAGACCAGTTGCCAGTGATCCTGGACTCCTATGTCCCAAGGCAAGCCATATAGCAGCATCTGCTGGGTCCTCTCTTCTCTTTGGGCTTCCTTTCATCCAGTTTCTTGTTTATGTGGCTTCCTTTCTCTCTTTGTCTGTATTTCATTGTCTTATAAGGACTCCAGTAGAGGTATAAGACCTACCCTGGGTCATTCCTTACTGAAGTAATCTAATCAAAAGGCCCTTAACTGAAGTAACCTAATCGAGAGGTCCGACTCACAATAGGCTTAACCCACAAGAATGGATTAACATTAAAAACATAACTTTCTGGGGTCCATTCAGCTTCAATTCACCACAGGGATTTATTATAAAGAATTGGCTCACAAAACCAACGGGACTGGCAAGTTCGAATTCCCTAGGTCAGGGTACAAGCTGTAACCTCCAGTAAAGTTGATCTTGAAGTCCTTATCCTGAATTCCCTGGGGAAGCTTGCTGGCCAAAATTCAGGAATGAGCCAATGCTGACGGTGAGATAGAAATTTTTCATCTGACTTTTGAAATCCTCACCTCTGATTTTTAATGCCTCTAGATGATTGAATGAGGAGATTGATGAGGAAAATCTGTTTTATTTATTGTAGATTAAATCAAATGATGGTAGATTCAATCAATGGATTATAGAAGCTAATGTCACCTATGAAATACCCTTACAGTAACAAGTAGGCAAGTGTTTTGATAAAATAACAGGACACTACATATCCTAGTCAAGTTGTCACATGAGTTAGCCATCTCAAAGATGCCGATTGATAATGGTCAAAATATAGCTTATAGTGATTATTTTCTTAAGAGCTTTCATATGGGTATTAGAGCTCAGTTGAAGAAACAAAAATGCAGGAAAGCAAACTGAAAACTCTGAGGTTCCCTTATACTGCAGAAAGGGTTTTCCTAACCAAATCATTAATAAGACCTGAACTGTGAGGTAAAAAACATAAGGTGGTAATTGAAAATTTTCGTAGAATAAAATTTTTTAAAAAAGGACTCTACAACACAAATAATAAATGCTAATATAAACTATGTACTATAGTTAATAGTGCAATTATAATAATATTCTCTATCATTTACAACAAATATAAAATGAATGCAGTGTGTTAATTATAGGAGGGAGTTGTAGGAAAATGGCATTTGAGCAAGTAGGCAGGGCTCAACTCTTTCATGAAAACAATGGAGAATGGGCCAAAAGCTCTCCAAGGGACATGCTTTGGGGGTCAGCAGATAAGGATAGTGCTGGGCAACCCCCAAGAGGTTGAGGGACAGAGAGACAAAGAACCTGAAACAACAAATGTGAGTTACTAAACCCCTGAGGTGGCTTGGAAGAGCACACATCCTCCAACCTCAAGATGTTAAAACTGGATAAAACCATTGGCTCACTGCAGCTGACTGAGAAGGGAACACACATCACCTTACCTGGAAAGATGGAGGGTGAGTCAGAGGGCTGCAAGTGGTTTCTCCTCAGTGAATTTGGCCAGCAGAGCCAAATTGAATCTTGGCTTTGGCCAGACCAGAAGCACAGGCAAGCAGAGGTTAAAAGAAATAATTCAACTAGCAAACAAACTCAAAACAAGCCAAAGGAAAGAAATAGTAAATTAACTAAATCAAGAACAGCAGCGACAACAAGAAAAAACAATAGAATCAACAGAACCAAAAGTTGGTTCCTTGAGAAGATCAACAAAATCAACAAATCCTTAGCTAGACTGACAAAGAAAAAGAGAAGACAGAAATAAAATCAGAAATGGGGGGGAGGGGCATTACCACTGAACCCACAGAAATAAGAGAGATCATAAGAGGATACTATGAACAACTGTATGCCAAAAAAATGAGACAATGTAGAGGAGATGAACAAATTCCTAGAAACACATGAATAATCTACACTGACCCTAGATAATATAGAAGACCTCAACAAACCAATCACAACTGAGGAGATTAAAAGAATCTTCAAAAACCTCCCAAAGATGAAAAGCCCAGGACCAGATAGCTTCACAGGTGAATTCTACCAATCATTCAAAGATGAACTAATACCAATCTTGCTCAAGCTTTTCCAAAAAATTCAACAGGAAAGAATGCTACCAAACTCATTCTATGAAGTCAACATCACCCTAATACCAAAACCAGATAAAGATACTACAGATAAGCAAACTGCAGACAAATATTTCTAATGAATGTAGATGCAAAATCCCTTGACAAAATGCTTAAAAACTGAATCCAAAAGCATTAAAAAACAATTATGCATCATGATCAAGTGCCTTTTATCCCAGGTATGCAAGGATGTTTCAACACAAGAAAATAATTAGTGGAATAAGCCACATTAATAAATTGAAGAAGAAAAATCACATGATCCTCTCAAATGATGCAGAAAATTCATTTGCAAAATACAACACCTTGTCTTGATAAAAGCACACCAAAAGAAAGGAACAAAAGGAAGCATTCTCAATTTGCTAAAGTGTGTATATGAAAAATCTACAGCTAGCATTGTACTCAATGGTAAAAGACTGAAAGTTTTCTTATGGGGAGCAGGAACAAGACAAAGATGCCCAGTGTCACCACTGTTTTTCAATATTGTGCTAGAAGTTCTAGTTAGAGCGATTAGGCTAGAAATAGAAATAAAAGGCACCCAAAATAGTAAAGGGAGAAGTAAAACTTTCACTATTTGCTGTTGATATGATCCTATATCTAGAATCTCCTGAAAAATCCACAAAAAAAGCTAATAGAAGTAGTAGATACATTGAGCAAAGTTTCAGGACCCAAGATTAATATGCAAAAATCAGCAATGTTTCTATACACTACTGATGAGCAACCTGAAGAGGAAATCAGAAAAAAAAAAATCCATTTATAATAGCAACTAAAAAAATCAAATATTTAGGAACAAGTTTAATCAAGGACACAAAGGACCTATATTCAGAAAACTACAAAACATCACAAAAAGAAACTGAAGGAGACTTAAATAAATTGAAGGCTATTCCGTGTTCATGGATTGGAAGACAAAATGTTGTCAGTTCTGCCCGAACTGAATTACAGATTCACCACAATCCCACAAAAATCCCAAATCTTTTTATCAGAAATAGAAAAGTAAATCATCAAATTTATATGGAAATATAAATAGCTAAATGAGTCTTAGAAAGAAGAATGAAATTGGAGGACTCTCACTTCCTGACTTTAAAGCATATTACACAGAATTGTACCAGCATAATGATAGACAGATTAACAAATGGAAACGAATTGAGAACTCAGAAATATGCCCTCACATCTACAATCAAATGATATTTTTTCATTTTAAAAACAATTTTTTGAAGTATGTCATTCATACATGAAGATACATAAAAAATAAGTGCAGAGTAAAAATTGTGAACTTACAAAACAAACATACATAACATCATTCAGGGATCCCATACATCATCCCACCACAAATACCTTGCATTTTTTGTGAAACATTTGTAACAAATTATGAAAAAGCATCATCAAAATATTAGTACTATCTTTAAGTGATTTTTTAAAATATATTTTTTATTGAAGTATATCATTCATACATGAGCATGCATAAACAATAAGTGTATAGTAAAGATTGTGAACTTACAAAATAAACGTACATAACATCATACAGGAGTCTCATACATCACCAATCCACCAACACTTTGCATTGTTGTGAAACATTTCTTACAAACTATGCAAAAGCATCATCAAAATATTACTACTAACCATAGTACCCATCCTATACCTGGTGTATTCTTCCCCAACCCACCCTATTTTTAAAAAATATATTTTACCACAAATGTTGTGAACCTGCAAAACAATCATACACATGTGTAGAATTCCCATACAACACCCCTTCACCAACAAACTACACTGTGGTGGAACTACTGCTACAGATTATGAGATAATATCATCAGACTACTACCACCAACCATGGTCCATAGTGCACATTTGGCACACTTTTTCCATACACCTCCATTATCAACACAGTGCATTTTGGCATTGATGCAAGAATATTATAGTATTGTTGTTAACCACAGTCTACAGGTCATAACAATTGTAGTTGTGGCCTATAGACTTCCCACCACCCTGCAACAGTGATGTACATCTGCTCTAGCTCACACAAAGACACTCTTGCATTTGTACCTTCCACCACAATTCTCATGCACCTCTGGGTTCACAGTGTTATTCAGGACCTAGATTATTCTTTTTTTTTTTTATTGTGGGTAAAAATCAAATTTTTCACAATACAAACCAATATTTGTAAAATGATATATAAGTATATATGCATATATGTGCATTTGCTTTCATAAATGTTAGGTTTTTTTTATATATATTTTAAAAGATGTTAGATTACATGAATGTTACACAAAAATTACAGGGATTCCCATGTTCCCCACCTCCCACAGCTCCCATAGCATCCACATAAACATCTTTCATTAGTGTGGCACATCACCTACAATGAATATACACATCCTGAGGCTTTGCCACTAAGCATGGACCATAGTTCACATTGTAGACCACACTCTCTCCCACACAGTTCTGCATGGTATATGCTGATGTAAAATGGCCTATATCTGTCATTGTAATGTCACTCAGGATAATTCCCAAGTCCTGAAAAAGCCCCTGTATTACAACTGCTTTTCCCTTCCCTGCCCCAAAAGCGTCTAGTGGCCACT
>JAQZBX010000002.1:0-61858 GCA_029593785.1 Cabassous unicinctus
CCCCCCCCCCCCCCCCGTTTTTGCTGTTTCTGTGTCCATTCGCTGGGCAACTCTCTGTGTCCATTTCCTGCCCTCTCCTCTCATCTTCTCCTCCTGTCTTCACTGGGATTCGATCCTCGGAATCTCCAATGTGGAAAAGAGGCATCCTACCCCTTGTGCCACCTTAATTCCTGGTTTTTCGGTGCATCTCATCTTGGCTTTCCCTTGTGCCACTCTCCTGTTATGTCATCATCTTGCTGCATGGCTCATGGGGCCTGATGGTGCACCTGTGCATGGGGCCTGACAGCACACCCGCTTGTGGGGCCTGGTGGTGCACCTGTGCATGGGGCCTAGTGGCCCACGCACCTTCTATGTTTTTCTTTTTTTAATTTTTACTGGGAGGTCTCGGAGATCAAACCCAGGTCCCTCCATATGGGAGACGGATGCCCAACCACCCAAGCCACATCCGTCCCCCTACTATATCTCTTAAGGTTGACCAAAGATACCCAGAGTTACAGTCTTTTCCCATACAGGATGGTCATATAATAAATCAGGCTTAGTTTATTACCAGCATTCTAAAAACCCAGACCTAGAGAGAAAAACTAGGTCTGGGGACACATGCATGGTTTCTAATATAGTGAATGTTTAGCCTACCCTGATTGTCACAAAATCAGGACAGCAAGAATATTTGCAATTTTATTTCTTCTTGAGTCAGTTTAGGTAATTTGTGGTTTACAGGAATTTGTCCATTTCATCTCAGTCGTCTAATTGGTTGGCATGCAATTGTTTATAGGATCCTTTTATAATCTTTTTAAAAAACTTATCTGTTTGTTTAAATTATGGTGAAATACACATAATACAAAATCATTTTAACAATTTTAAGTGTATAATTATTTGATAATAAGTACATTGACAATACTGTTTAATTTTTACAATCTTATAATACTCTTTACTTCTTCTGTAAAGTTGGTGGCAATGTGCCCCCTTTCATTTCTGATTTTGGTTTGCATCCTCTCTCTTATTTTCTTTGTCAGCCCAGCTAAAGGTTTGTTAATTTAATTGATCTTTTTCAATGAACCACCTTTTGGTTTTGTTGATTCTTTCAATTATGCTTTTTATTCTCTTCTTTTATCTTCACTCTAAGTTTTACTATTTCTTTCCTTTGGCTCACTTTGGATTTAGTTTGTTCTTCTTTTTCTAGTTTCTCCAAGTCTAAGGTAAGGTTACTTGTTTGAGATCTCTTTTAATTTTCCCTCTAAGTGCTGCCTTTGTTGCTTTCCATAAGTCTTTGTGTGTTGTGGTTTCATTTGTATTCATCTCAAGATATTTCCTAATTTCCTGTGATTTCTTCTTTGTCCCATTGGTTGTTTAAGAGTGTACTATTTAATTTCCAAATATTTGTGAACTTTCCAGTGGAGATCTTACTCTGTTATTGATTTATGGCTTCATTCCATTGTGGTTGGAGAAGATATGTTGTATGAGTTCAATATACATTTTTAAGTTTATTGAGCTTTGTTTTGTGACCTAATATATGGTCTATCCTATAGAATGATCCATGTGAACTAGAGAAGAATGTGTATTCTGTTGTTGTTGGGTAAAGTATGATATGTATGTCTACTAGGTCTAGTTGGTTCATAGCAGTCTTCAATAGCGCCAATCTACTATTAAAATCCTCTAGCGAATTTTTAATTTCAGTTGCTGTGGTCTTCAAATCCAATGTTTCTGTTTGGTTCCTTTTCAGATTTCTACCTCTTTATTGAAATTCTCTTTTTGTTCATCTATTGTTTTCTTGGTTTCATTTAGTTTTTGCCTGGGTATTACTTTAGCTCTTTGAGCATATTTAAGACATTTAAAAAAATTCTTTCTCTGGTTTCTCCAAAATTTTGTCTTCCTCATTGGTTATTTCTAGCTTCATCTTGCTTCTTTGCATAGATTACCAATTCCTGTTTCTTTGAATGTCTTGTAATCTTTCATTGCACACTGGACATTTTACTATTTTACTATGTTATCTCTGGAATGTATTCATTTAAGTGTCTATTCCTTTAACTTGTATCCAGCTAGCGTTAGGACAGAGATTTCCTCAATTGCCAAGAGCAAAGATAAAAAGGAAGGAAGGAAGGAAGGAAGGAAGGAAGGAAGGAAGGAAGACCTTTTCTAGTATTTGCAGATTGGCCTGTGCAATTGTTCTCCTTCAGAGTTTACCCATCTTATCAATGGCTCTAAAGAATAGCCCAAGGCTAAAGCAAAGGGTCTTCTCAATCTTTTCTGAGCATGGGTCTTGTCCTGAGCATGTGCATGTGGCCTTAGGAATGCCCTCATTTACATGAATCTTGTGGCAGTTTGAGATTATTTATGAATTCCAAAGAGAGATATTGATTGTTTGTAAACTGGTCTGTTTCTGTGTGTGTGATACCCTTTGATTGTGTTAAATTGAAAGGCTTATCATTTACTTGATTAAATCAAGATTAGGGCTTTGATTCAACCAAATCATTAGGGTGTGTAGAGTTGAGTCCCTGCCCCCTTGGTGGGCTATATAAATGGACGCTCAATCAAGAAGCAGAAGTAGATACACAGGAGAAGACACACAGAGGAAGGGAGCTTGATAGTCTATAGAAGAGGAGAGAACTTGTCAGCTTTGATCCTGTGGCCTCTGGAAGAAAGATGAGCCATTCGCTTTATAATTTACAGCTGACATTGTGAAGAGAACAGAGCCTGGAAAGAAATGAGCCCTGGGTAAAGAGACAAGCCCTATGCCAGCCTACAGCTGAGATTGGAAGAAGCTAGACCCATGGAGCCTTAAGAGGGAAGAGGAAAGCTGAACCCTCGCAGACATTACCCGCCATCTTGCTTCAACACATGGCAATAGACTTTGGGTGAGGAAGTACCTCTTATGGTAACCTTGAGTTGGACTCTTTAGGGCTTTTTAACTGTAAGATTCTACCCCAAATAAATACCCTTTATAAAAGCCAACAGATTTTTGGTACTTTGCATCAGCACCCTTTTGGCTGACTAATACAAATCTGAATGTTCTATTTTCCTCTAGGCAATAGTCTTTTCTCCTCTCTAAGGTGCTATGTTGTATGTCTTAAAGCTGGCAATCCTTTGCCCCAGGCAGGTGTGATTTGGCCGATTTCTTTTAATGTGTTAGCTGCTTCTGTGTGCTGGGCAAGTTCTGGGTTGGTGAGCCTACGAGTGTCCTGGTTCAGTCTTTTAGGCTTGGCACAGACATATATGGACCCTCATATGTGCATAAGAGTTACTCTACTCCTTCTGGAACTGTGACTAGGAACCCACACTAGGAGCACAGGCTGACTCTGTAATGAACTAGGAAGGGGTGTGTAAATGACTAGTAAAGGTACTGTGAGATTTCCCTATCACGTAAATAATTTTTTTATTGTAGTAACAATTTTTAGCATTTAAAAATTTCCCATTTTAACCACATTCAAGTGAAAAATTCAGTAGTATTAATTATATTTACAGTATTGTACTGCCATCATCAATATCCATCTCTCTAGTTTCTCATCATCTCAAACAGAAACTACTTACCCATTAAAGCTATAGCATCCTCTCCTGCCTCATCCCCCTACTCCCTCGTAAGCTATGAACTTCCTTTTATCTCTATGAAGTTTTCTTCTTCTAGATATTTCATACAAAGACAATATTTGTCTTTTTGTGCCTGGCTTATTTCACTCAACTTTATATCTTCAAGACTCATCCATGTTGTAATTTCATTCCTTTTTACAGCTGAAGGCAAGACTGACTTCAACCATTTTATCCTTTGTTTCTTTTGCATTGTATATCTTTTTTTGTCTCTCTTTTACTTCCTTACTTCTTTTGTTAATAGTTGATCTTTTCTAAAGTTACAGATTGACCCTTTTCTTTTCTATGTCTGTTTCTGTATATATATTAAATACTTTCTTTGTGGTTACTATGGGGTTTGTATTTAACAACTTAAAAATGTCAAATGTCAAAGATAAAAGAGAGAATTCTGAAAGCAGCAAGAGAGAAGTGATTCATGAAATACAAAGGATCTTCAATAAGATTAAATGTCAATTTCTCATCAGAAACCATGGAAGCAAGAAGGCAGTGGTACCACATAGTTAAAATACTGAGAGAGAAAAACTCAGCTAAGAATTCTATGTCTGGCATAACTATTCTTTAAAAGTGAAGGAATGTTTAAGCTATTCATGGGTAATCCAAAACTGAGAGACTTGCCCTACAAGCAATGCTAAAGGGAGTTCTTCAGGATGAGAGGAAAAGACAGTAGTTAGTAGCTTGGAATGGTTTGAAGAAATAAAGATCTCAGGTAAAAGTAATGATATAGATACAAATCCCAAAAATATTGTTTTTTCTGTATATTACTCTACCTTTTATTTCCTGTAAGATTAGAATATAATTTGACAAGAAATAATCATATTTTTCTGTTAGGGGCATGCAAAATAGAAAGCAATAATGTATGATGAAAACAGCATAAAGGAACTGGAAAGGTATAGGAGCAGAGACTATGTATGCTATTGACTTTAAGTGGTATCATTTCAAACAAGTTGATTTCCCTACCATTTTTAAGATGGCTTTTTCTTAATGCGTCACTTCTCCAGTTACTGCAACTCTTTAACTGTTTTCCAGGGCTCCGAGAAAAAGGTTCTCCCAGGTTTTGTTTATTGTTTAAAACTGTTGGGCAGGATGGCACCCTGGAATGTCTCATTCTGCCATCTTGGTGATGTCACTCCTAAAACTGTGAGCCACAGGTAAAGGCTGCAACTTAGAACCCATATATTGGTGCCTTTTGTGTGTGTTAGTTCCTGTCAACAAGCCAACCTCTTCTGTTGAAAGTGCATTCGTAGAGTTCAGACATGCATTTCGTTTGCCTTCAAGAAGTGTTTCCTGTCTCAACTGAACTTGTTGGAGCATGGCACGTTACAAATTTTGGACCAGTTGGGCTATGGTCAAACCATGTGCTCCCCAGGGAAGCCCCTGGCATCAAAGCAGGATCAATCCAAGGTCAAACAGACTTCCTTAGGATTTCTCCAGGGAACTGTTGGGTGGGTGAGGATGGGGACTCCATCCAGTTACTACAGTTTTACCCTGCTGTCTTATTTGAAAATGCTGCCTTTCCTCCCCACCCAGAAATGAGCCTTAGCTTCTTTTTGTGTATGCCAGAGGCAGAGTTGGATCCTCAGGAAGAGCTATTTTTAGTAATAAACATTTTAAATACCTCCTTTAAAAATCCTGAAATGAAAATTTTACTGCCTACACATAAATCTAAGGGACAACTATAAAAGAGAAATAAAAGGTATTATTTGATATGGATTTTCCTTAGTAGCTGCTTCAACACATCTGCATTAGAAGACATATATTGCTAGTGCTTCTTAAACTCCATGTGATGAAGGGCCAATGTTTTGCTTTTAAATTTTTCGATCTATTACCAACTTATACATTTGTAAAATATAATAAACATTTTGCAGGTTCCTGGTAGATCTGTACTTAAGTGATAAAGGAGTGGTAATGGTTTGTGGATCAGCTTTGGTCTACAGACCACAATTTAAGTCACATTGCATTGGACTGACTAATGTGTAAAACAGCCCTGTCAAGTAGGTATTATTCATTGTTCCCATTTTACAAGTGAGGAGATCAGACGCAGGCCTCCTGGGTCCAGAGTCTGTGCTCTTATCCACTGTGCACACTGCCAAAGCCAGACACCACAGTGCTAGCACTTACAGATACAGAGTAAGATTTAGCACCTCCAAGGCATGCACAGTCTACTGGAAGAAACAGACAGATAAATAATAGGTTAATCATTATTTTGTCTTGATTAATTTTTATCATCATGATCAAAAGTTAAGGGTAAGATTATCACCTCACTGAAATTGCCTCAGGCTCCTGAATACCGTCCAGTCAGCTTTTTAAAAATTCTCTCATTTTACCTCAATGTGAAAAGGACAAAACTTGGGACCATCCAAATCTTGTTTTTCATTCTGATTCTTACCCAGCCCACGTTTGGAAAGACTTGGGAGAAGAAAGAAATGACACTCCCCATTCCCGAGTTAAATATCTTTTCAAGCAGCATTTGTGTGCCCCCCACCCCTCCTGAAGAGGTGTGGAGGGGACATGATGAGAAATTAATTGGCGCATCTGTTCTCTTATCTGCTCGTGAGTAGCCTGTGATGACAAACAACTCATTTAGGGGCAATGTCAATCTCTCCTAAGAGGTACCACCCCCACACCATTTGTGGATGCACACTCTGGTGTGTGAATCACCTCCTGGGATGAGTGACTGTTGACTCACAGCTCTAGAAAGCTTCATATTGAAACAGCAGTTGCCCTAAAGCCTTAGAAAGAGAGCAAAAACAACTTTTGAAGGAAATGATCACTATTCCTTTGTCAACCCTGAGACTGTTACAGCTAGAAAGGGGCACTAGGATCCAAGTTTCCACAGGCTCCTAAGGCTTAGACTTACCACAACTAAGAAGGATAGCTTCCTGGGTCTTTCCAGCAGTGCTACTCAGGGCTCTAATAGTTAATTAGAGTGACATTAATTGAGCATTTACTATGTGCCAGGCACTATACTAAGCAATCTGCACATGCTATATCATTTTATTTTCAAAACTAACAATAATTTAAGGTAGATATTATCATGATTTATACTTTACAATTGATTGAATACGAAGCATAGAGTGATTAAGAACATATCAAAAGTAAGAGACCTAGAAAGTCGAAGAGTCAGGATTTGAAGAGACAATTTGACTCCTAAGGGCATAGTCTCAAGTGCAAGCCTTAGCAAACATTTGGAGACAGGATAGGGCTTGTACTCATCCATGGAGCATCTTCTACATTTATTGAACACCTGCTTTGGAATTCATCCCTATGCCACAATGTACAGAGCATGCTACAAAAAGCATGGTCCATGGTCCTTGACCATTCATAACATCAGTATTCTTACCTTGTGATGGGGGTTTTGGTGTCTCTTTACAGAGTTTGGGGAAAGATTCAATGAGAGAAATTATCAAGGTCATATTGCACATGTCTGGCCCATTGCAGATACCCAATACATGTTTTCACCCACTTTCCCCCAAAATACACATGAAGAACTCAAGGAATTTATAGTTGTGTGAAGGACATAGGCATGTAATGAATACTTAGAATGTGATTAGAACTATAATGGAAGTGTGATAGATTTTAGGATGGTGCAAATGAGAATTTTGATGAAGATGTAATAGCAGCTTTTATTTTTAGAATTCTTAGGAATCCCAGGCATCATTCCACAAATTTTATGTCTTATGTAATTTAGTCCAAATTCAATTCTATGAATTTGGCATTATTTTCCCTACTTAATAGATGAGGACATTCTGTATGTATAATACTGAGGAGGGAAACATACCCTGTAACAGAGTTTTTGAGCCATAATAATAGGCACTGTTTATTGAGCATCTGCTGTGTGTCCTGTGCATAAATATACTCTACCGAAGTTGAACAATGGGCATTATTGTGCACAATTTAAAATGAGGAAACTGAAATAGCGAGTTTAAGAAACTTGCTTGAGAACTGAAATCTAGAGTATTTCAGAATTATTTCTTAATAAGGGGTGGTCTTGGTGAGCATTGACTTTGCAATGTGAAAATTGAATTGTATATAAACAAGTGTGGTATCACCTTGAGGTTTGTTTCAAGATGCCTATAATTTTATACACTTTAAATACATTTTATTTTGTTTAGGCAACCAGATGTGTAAGGATGAATGTACAATTCAGGTATTTCTGTGTTTTTTTTCTGGAAAAAAAGCTTTAGAGTGAGGGTGGCAGCTGAACACATCTTTGAACTCAAAGACCAAAGGCTCTTCTGTGAACGCAAAGGTTCTGAGAACTCAAAAGAACTCAACTGTTCATCTGTGAACTCAGTGATAATGGGCAAACTGCATCATGATCCAGAGCTACCGGGTTAAGCAGATTGACTCAGGCACAAGGTGAAGATGTACATTTGAGGGAAGGATGAGGGGTTCTGCACTTCCAATTGGTTCCCTGCAGACTTGTCATAAATGCCTCACTGAACTCTGAATAATAGAGTGTGAATAAAGGAAGTTTTCAAGTTTCACAGCCCAGCTTTGGTCAACCAAAAGCATGGTCTCCTCTAGCACAGCAATATCTACACTTACTGAAAATGTTTAACCCAGGCAAAGTCCATAAATTAGGTGGAGTAAAAATTCTGGTGCATCCAGTATGTAGTTGAGACATTGTGCTATCAGATAAGTTTGTTATCCAACTTTTACCCCATTTATATCTGGGTAGCAGCTTGAGATATTTAGCATAGTCAAATATGAAGGTTGAACTGTTTGCAGAAATATGGCTCAGAATCATGGAAAATTCTTGCTGTATTTAGTTAAATAACTTTGTTTTCTTGTCATACTTATCACCCAATAAACCAAAAGTTTATGAGAAGAACTCTTGGGACACCCTCCTACCATATGTGTGAGTACCTGGTTATGAACCCAGGTCTTTGTCACTCTAAATGCCATGATCATTTTCCATAGCTACACTCTTCACTGACCATGTGATGCTTCAGCTGAATTGCAACAAGTGAGTAGATATTATACAGTTGGGTTCAGAGGCAAAGGACATTGTGAGCAGAGGAAACATTACATGTGGGCACAAGGACCTGAATTGTGGGCTGAAGTGTCAAGATAATGTAAGGTTACAAGTGATATTATCTGTGTTGATCAGGGAAGACTTCCTATAAGAAGTGTTTGAACACACTGAAATATGTACTTTATTTATTCAGTCATTTGGTAGTTCAACAGATATTTATTGAGTGCTTCATGTATGTCAAATAACATGCTGTCAAACTTGAATTGGAAACTACCAGAAACCTTTGTCAAAATAGCACTTCTTATATCTCAACAAACAATTCTGCAGAATATTGTCTCATTGGCAAAAACTAGCAGCAAAAATCCCCTTAGCTACCCATTAAGTGAAATAAATTATGAGTATTTATAATATATTCAGAGGCAAGCACAAAGTAATGTAAAGATAAGCAGAAACAAATTATACTCTCTTTGGGCTGGAAGAGTCTTGGCTGTCATTTAATTCAACCTGTTTCTTCTGTTGAAGGCTGAGGTGAAGCAACGTGCCCAAGCTCTCTTACCCGTTTGTTTCCTTCAGTCTTTCATCATTTTTCACATTACATATTATATAAATATTACAGTAACTTTCTAACAGATCTCCCTGCCTCCGTGCCTGCTTCCTTCACTCCATCCTCCACAGCAGAAGAGGAATCTTTCAAAAAAGGCAAGTTGCCCTTTTGAAAGAAAATTATTTTACTCTATTCCTCAAAACCATTTGGTGGCTCCAAATTGCCTTGGGCCGTGCTTCTAAAACTGTGGGTGTAAGTGGGTCTAAGACAGAACTCAAAGCCACAGAGGAGAAAAGCATTGTCTCAGAATGTTCATTTTACTTAATGGTTAGAAATTAAAAGCATTGTTTTATACTAAAACAAATCAGCATGTTATAAAGCAAGATGAAAAATTGGGGTGAGTTTACAAATTAAAGAGATTTCAAAGAATTTTCTTACTTGTTTGTGAGTTTGTAAACTCTTGTGGGAGAACACATTTATTCTTTCCTGCCATTAGGGGTATTTCAGTGGAGAAAGTTTATAATGCCCTGGTCATAGGATAAATTTCAAGTTTTTAGTCCGCATCTCAATTTTTTCAGAATTTATCCATGCCTGCTTTGTCACCCTTTTCTCCTCAATGGACTCCATGAGAGTCTACACAGCAACCATCCTACAGCAGGTAAAATAATACAACTGTAGCCACTGGGGTTCTGTCAAAACATGGAAACTTCTGTAGGTATCTAAACAAAAATGAATTTTATACAGGAAATTAGAGGCTTACAAGGGTGTTAGAAGATTTGGGAGAGCAAATGTCAGGGAAACTATTGCTGCTTGTGACAGCAAAATGGTGTTTTTCAAAAGGACACTTGAAAATTGCAGCCAATGGCAAAATTTTACATCTGCCCACTGCTAAAGACCAAAATAATGACTGCTGCTTCTTTTCTGCCTTTCAAATATTGCATGATTGTCTCTAACCCAGAAATTCTGGGAAAAGGGATTTTGTGAAATAGAATTGTTAGGCTTCTAGCCCCCAAGTTATAAGAGAGAGCTGAGAAGGGCAAAAATGGTATTGTGTTACCAAGAGACAACCTAGCACAGCTGCCCTCTATGGGGTGCATGTTGAGACCTGAGCATTGTGCTAAGCACTTTACACATATTATCTCGTTTAATTTAATCCTCACAGTCACACCGATATAAATGGGAAAATGAGGCTTCGAGCAGTTAAGTTACTTGCCCATGGTCACCCAGCTGATGACTGGTAATGGGAACCTGCATCTGACCCCAGAGGTGGCTCTCTTAGTCATTTACCACATGGTTGTAGCCCACCTTCCTGCCTTTGCATATGCACTTTCTTCACTGGTCTACCCAGGAAACATCTATTGATCTTTTTTTAATTTTATTTATTTTATTTATTTATTTTTTATTTTACCGGGAAGTCCCAGGGATCGAACCCAGGTCCCTCCATATGGGAGATGGATGCCCAACCATTTGAGCCACATCTGCCCCCCCCCCATTAATCTTTAAATCTATGTCACTTCCTCTGTACCTTAATTATGAGCCCTCCCGCTCCCTCACCCAACGCCAGTCTCTTCCTTCCCCTGGAGTGCAAAGTTTTCTCCTTTATTCCACCCAAACCTATATGCTGTTATGAACTCTTACCACAGCATTTGTGCAGATTCCATGCACTTTGACATTTACATGTTTGTCTTTTTCATGAGACTCTAGATTTCTAAAGAGCAGGAATCACATCGTGTTTGGTTTTGTACTTCTGGAGCACAGCTTAGTACCTGACACATGGATGGTATTCAAGATGTGCTGGAAGAAGGGGGTGGGTGAGAATTAAAGCCCTGGCATGAGGCCGTGGCACCTTTCACTGCACCGTCGTGCCAGAACCCCATAAAAACAAAGTCAATTAATGCAGAAAAGGCAGGAAAGAATGCTTTGTCATATCAGTGCATTCACACACACACACACACACACACACACACACATGCAGGAGCATGAGCTTTCCCCCTCTGTGTGATCAAAGGTTTCTAGCTCTGATGCTGGACCCCTTCCCCTTATGGAAATTGACCAACAGTCTGACTACTAACTTTCTAACTAAGTAACTAAATGTCTTCGCTTGCTCAGTCAGCAAAGTGATAAGCGATGTGTGGTTCGAGTTCGTGGGACAGAGAAGAGCCTGAGGGATATGAGAGAGGACATCACAAAGCAGGTGACGCTTGAGCTGGATCTTAAATGAGAGCAAATGCACTGGGGTGAGAGTGGGAGCATGGGTGTTCCAGAAAGGGAAACATCATGGGCGATGCCACGAGACTTTCCCTTGTTTAGTAAAGAGCAAGATGTGTAGTTTGAATATGTATGTGGGGATGGCAGAGGGGAGAGATGGGAAGTTGACAGAGAATGAAAAGTCACAACAAACATATTTTTAATGCAAATATTTTCTCATGTTTCACATATTCATAGATTGTTTTAGATGTGGGCACTGTTTATAATATCAAAAATTGGAGAGGCTAATGATAGGAGAATGGATAAGTAAACTATGACGTTTTTAACCCAGTGAAATATTAAGTTAATGCAATAAATGATTGTAACGAAGAGCTTGTAAAAATGTAAAGAAAGATTTCTTTTTAAATAATCCTAAGTGAAAAAGCAGAAATTGGTATGATCACAGGTACTTAAAAAAATCCTAAACAGAAGGAAAAAATGGAAGGAAATACTGTTAGCAGTGGTAATCTTTGTGTGATTATATTTCCTTCACTTATTGCCTTTTTTGCTTCTAAGTTATCTACGATGAATATGATTTTTTTAAAATAAAGGACTTTTGAAAAATATGTATCCTGTACTAAAGATTTTTGCTGCCAATTCCCATTATTCTCTTGTTGAGGGATACTGTTCAAAAGAATTCTCTGTGACTGGGAGCAAAAGGATCATGCAGTAACACCCACCAAGAAGTTGGAGAGTCAGAAAAAGAAACCAAACACCAAAGGGCTGTTGACATCATTGGTCTCCGCACCCCAGGAGGAGAAGTGTGGCATCAGAGTGCCTTCCCGGGGCAGGCTGGGCAAAGACAGCACCATTCACAGTGTCTGGGCTTAAAGGGGACCGAGAAGGCCAGACCCTGCCCCAATCCACCCTCACCTTGAATCTCCTTTTCTAAAACCTCCCAGTGGTCTTCCAGACTCTTCTCAGACACTCCTAGCAGTAAGGAATTCACACATTTGCACCAGCCCCTTCAATCAGCTGAAGAGTTCCACCCAAATCTATTCCACTGGTGGCCTTAGTCCTGCTATATGAGCCCAGCCAGGCTCTTCTCCATATAACAACTTCCACTTTTTGACCACCATGGATCCTATCTAAACTAGACTTCATGAGGCCGGAGCTTACATCTGTTTTGCTCCTCACTGTACCATCAGCACATGACACAGTGCCACATACACAGTAGGCACTCAGTAAATGTTGTGGAATGAATGAGTGAGTGAATGAATGAATGTGCTCGTTGAGTCTTCTCCTCTCCAGGCTAAATATCCCCAGTTTCTTCAACAATTCCTCTCTGAGGCAGTTCCTGAACCCCTCACCACTTTCTTTTGACTCTCATCCAACATGTCAATGTTCCTATTCAAATGTGAAGCTCAGAAGCTACACAGTGGTCCTAGGATAGCCCGAGTGGTACAAAATTTACAGAAATCATACCTTCCCTTGCAAAAAGCAATCTGTCTTTATAATGCATCTCAAGATCTTCATAGATCTTGGCAAAGCCACCAATGTTCAAGAAATCTGGACTATGCTTTTAGGGTTTGGGGCTTTTGTTACCAATCCCAGTGGCACTGCAGACCCTCTTTTGACTGTTAAGGCCACTGCTTTAGGTAATGGAAAAGGCACAGGATTCAGAGTCAAAAGACCTACGCTGCTCTGATCAGTGCAACTGTAGGAGCTAACACTGCATACCAAGTTCTCTCTGGTCAAGCATCGTGCTAAGCACCTCATGCCTATAATCACATTTAATCCTTGTTGCAAATATACTATTTTTATTCATAGTTTACATATGGGGAAATTGAGGCTGAAAGAGGCTAAGTAACTTGTATAAGCTTGTCTCTATCATTTAATTGCAAGGAATCTTGAACTGGCCACTTAGATATATGCGACATATTCCTTATCTGTCAAGACAGATGATGACGACGATGATGATGAAAATAACACCTATCTTGGAGAGTTATTCGGATGATTCATTAAAAGAATGCAGTGAAAAGTGAATATTAAACCTATAAATTTTATTATCCAGTCTCTAGTTTCCATAACACAGTCTTGAGCTCTAGACACCAATTTCCTCTACTTTTTTGTCCGTTCCAGATTGCTGTCAGGGCAGTCGATGTAACAAATGTTTTCTTCCTTTCTCTAATCCTGGACTTTTAAAAAATAGATTAAGAGTAATTACTCCCAAATGGATACATGAAAGGCCAATTTGTGCCTAACATACGTCAAACCATCCACATATATGCATTTAGATTTTATTTATTGTTCTTCATTAAATGTATTTCAAGTGAAAACAAACAAATCTCCACTTTCCAAATATTCAATCTCATGTCAAAGGCATCTTTTTGTATCACTCTTCCAGCAGAGGGCACTGTTTCTCTATAAAGCGGGTGATCCTTGTCTTTCAAAATAGAATGGACAGATTTTGGAGGGGGGATACATTTTTCCAGGGGCCCCAGAAATAAATTCTTACCAAAGTATCAAAAATTAATAATAAGGCAGATACCATTTGGGGTTACTTCCTAAAGAAAATTATTTTAGTGCAGAAATGCTGATTTTTATGTTCAGAAATACTAGAAAATACCCCCTCATTTAGAAATCAAGAATGTAAAAGTTAGGGCTTTATAGACCATTTAGCCGAGAGTATACAAATAAGCAGCCCATGGGCCAAACTCAGTCCAAATTCATGTTTTGTTTTCCCTGCACAGTTTTTTTTTTTTCTTAAATTATTGGAATCACATTAGATTAACCATGAAATTGCACATAAAATACAAATCTCTTAGCATTTCTTTAAAAAAAAAAATCATGGGGGCAGATGTGGCTCAAATGGTTGGGCGTCCGTCTCCCATATGGAGGGACCCAGGTTCGATCCCTGGGACCGCCTGGTAAAAAAAAAAAAAAAAGAAATCATAAGGAAGCCGACGTGGCTCAGAATTGAGTGCTGGCTTCCCACATATGCGGTCCTGGGTTCAATCCCCAGCCCTGGGTATCTCAAAATAAATAAAAATTTTAAAAGAATAAAAACCAAACAAATCATAAGATATCTCAATGCTGGGTCCACATGGCTCTGTGGTGACAACTGGCTAGATTCAATAAATTCCGACTCCCTTGGACAGGCATAGCCTTGCTAGTTCCCCACAGTGTCAATCTGCCTACCTCATTAGTTTACATCAGCCCCCTGGCCCTAAAAGCATTTGAGTTGGTGACCCACAGATTCTGGTCCAATCTCTTTATGTTATAGGTGAGGAAACTGGAGCCCAGTAATAGGAAGGGCCTTGCGTAAGGTCACACCCAAGTTAGGCGCTAAGACCAGGCTAGATCCTAGGCCTCCCAGGCCGTGTGGTTGTGGTCCTTTCCCATTTCTGGGGTCCCAGCTTCAGCCCTTCCCTGCACTCTCCCTGAAAGCTGATGTTCCCAGGCAGGTGGGTGAGGCAGTAGAGAGATCCCAGACAGAGTAAGATGCATGGAGAGGCCTTGAGGGTGGAAAGAGAGGGGAGTGGAGGGAAAGAGAGGGAGCCTTCCACTGGCTCTTCTGGGCTCTGTTGTTGGCTCCTCCTGCTCTTCCAGACCCACTTGCATTTCTCAGGTTTCTTTGGCTACATAGAAAGTTCAGGGAGAACACAGAGTCAGAGAGACTTAGTTCCTCAAAATTTCGGGGCCTTGGTTTCCTCATCTGTAAATTGGGAGTACTTTTACTTTTTGGAGTTTGGGTGAAAAAATTACCCATTACATGAACAAAGCATCTATGACGGTTCACTAGATGTCAAGTGCTAAGGGTGCAGCTATGCCTGGAACATGGGAAGTTCTCAATAAACGGTAGCAGTTGTTAAGGAGAAGCAGGAGGAGATAGGCGGCTCCTCATTGTTACTCTCTCCAATCTCTATACCTTTGGCCTCAATCCTTCCACATTTCAATTTAGCTCTCCTCTTAAAGTAGTGGCTCTCACCTTGGATGCACATTAAATTTTCCTGGAGGGCTTTTAAAACTCCTGATGCCCAGGCTGTCCCCCAGACCAGGTAAATCTCAAAGGGTGAGTGCCAATCATCAATACTGTTTAAAGTGAACTTTGTGACTTCAATGTGCAGCACGGTTGAGAAGCATTGTCCTAAATCCTCTCCCTACCTGTCACAGTGCCAAGCCTCTCCCTTACCTAAGAATCCTGTGTACGTACTTCCTTTCCCATGGCCCTACCCTGTCCTTGGGCTCTGGGCATATTAATTAAACTCCTCTGATTCTCAATTTTCTTATCAGGAAAAGAGGGGGAAAGGGGTGATAGATGGTAGCCTAACAAGTATCCATTACTTCCTTTTTTCCTTTCAAGCAGAAGGCTGATTTTGGAAACTGACCACTTCAGGAGTGGGCCTGGTTGGGTCAAGGATTATTCGTTGTCTTTTTGCCAGTGACTGGTTTAGGAATGAGATTGTGGACTCAACTCTGTTAAATAAAATGTGAGAGGAGGCTTCTAGGAAATGTTTTCTTGCTCCTAAGAGACACCAACAAGAAGGGTACTTATGTGGCATCCTCATGTGACTTTCGGAATTGCTGCCACCATCTTGTGACCAGTTTGCAGATGAAGGCAACACAGGGCATAACATGTAAGATTATGGTTAAATGGAGTTTCTAGAAGATTAAAGTCACAAGAATGATGAGTAGGAAAGAACTAACATTTACTAAATCCCTAAAATGTGCCAGATGCTCTATTAAGTCGTGTATGATACACGCTAGCTCACTTAATTCTGACAACCATGGTCTGGCATTATAAAGTGCTCAGCCTATGGAGTTAGACCCTGTTGGTTTTAATTTTAACTCCAACATTTAGGCAAATAACTTAATCTCTCTAAATATCAGTTTTCTCATTTGTGAAATGGTAATAATGAAATCTGGACATTAGGCGTTGTTGGAAGGATTAACTGAAACAATGCATATTAATAACCCAGAACATCATTAGGACTTAGTTTCACTGAGCCAGCCAAGTGTTACTTTTTTTAAAAATCAACTCTGTAAGGCAGGTTAATATTGTTATTATTATCCATTTTTCACATATGAGTAAAACGAGAATCACAAAACCCGAGTGATTTGCCCAATATTCCACAGTGTGAAAGTGGCAGAGCTGGGATTTAAACCCAAGAATTCTTACTCCTAATCTACTTCTCATGATTTTCCTCTCCTCTCCAGCTTGCTGTGTACAGCTGAGGAAGTCCCAACACTATCCTTCAGTGAGTAGTACACGGGGAATTCTTCCTCAAACACAGATTTGCAAGCAAACTAAGTGAAAAAGAAAAGCTGAGCCTGAGGTATGGGTTTGACTGAAGTAATTGTGAAAGGCAAGGACTTCATCAGGACATTTGTTAGGTTTGAAAATAACAAAATTCCAAAGGTTCAAAGAACCCTCAGAGATCATAGAACCAATTCCATCTCATGCTGGAATTCCTACTTATCTGCCCCCTGAGATGGGAGCTTCCTACTTTCCAGAGTGAACAGAGTTAACAATTTCTACCATTTGTTGAGATGACATTCACCTCCCTTGAACTTCCACCTTTGGGTTCTAATTGCAGCCTCTGGGGAAAGAGAGAACAACTCTCATCCCTCTGTTACATGGCATGCAGCCCTTTGGAAGCATGGTGATGACAGCTCATTTCATCCCTGAGTAGTCTTCTCACCTTCAGGCTACCGCCTCCCCCAGTTTTCTCAACTGATCCTCAGACAACACAGTTTCCAATTCCACCATCTTCTTGACCCCTCTTTTAATATAGGGAGTGTCTCAGTTTGCCAGGGATGCTATGACAAATTCCACACAATGAGTTTGCTTATACAACAGGCATTTATTGTCTCACAGTTTTTGAGTCAAGGTCTTGCTCTCTCCTGGATTCTTAGTGTTCCGGCAACCCTCCATCATGTGGCAATCTCTCCTGTGTCTGCTCCTCTGATTTCTAATGACTTCTGACTTCTACTTCAGTGTCCAAGGACTTTAGCCATATGGAATAAGGCCCACCCTGCTTCTATTTTACTTCATTTAAATAGCATCTGTGAAGATCCTAGTCACAAATGAGTCTATACCTTAACTAATAATAACATCTTCAAAGGTCTTGTTTACAAATGTGTTCACACCCACAGATCTAGGATTAGAACTGGAACATGACTTTATGGGGGACATCATGATTCAATCCTTAATAGGGAGATAATTGTGTACTCAACACTTTTGGAAGGATTTTCTAATAATCAGAGTTGTTCAGCAATGGATTAAGTGGTTAGTCTGAAATTCTATTGCTTGTATTTAAATTATACCTAAAAAAAGTATTGGAGAGAGCAGATGTAGTGCAAGGGGTTGAGTACCTGCTTCCCATGTACAAGGTCCTGGGTTCAATCCCCAGTACCTCCTATAAAAAAAAAAAGTATTGGGAAAAAAAGAACTATTATTACCTCATGTGGTGGATATTTGCTGTTTTTGTCTGTCCAGCATCCATTCCATCTCCTTTGGGATTAGGTCTGAAATTCACTTGGGTGAATTATCAAGGTCCTTTGGATACAGTCTAGCTAGGGCTGTTAGTCAGGTGTTCTACTCTCCCCTAGCTATGGGCAGAATCACAGCCTTCACTGGGTTGACCAGACCTTTCCTTCCTAATTGAGCTTGTGAGTGGTGAGAGCTCACTGGTTGTTGCAGGGGCACCTGGACGAGCCTGTGTGTAGTTCCTGTGTGACCCGCTGGAGCAGTTATAGCTATCTTCTTCTACCTGTCCTTTCTAAGCCTGGTTCCTAGCTTTCCTTTTGAACTTGTAAATTTCCTCATATTCTCCCAATGAATTCCTTTCTGGTATGTATTAACCAGATGCAGTGTCTGTTGCTGGCAGCTAAAGAACCCAGATTTACTTTCTAACAAAATAAAGGGACAAACAACATTATGGAGAATTAAAAATCTCAAACTAGATAAAGGCAAAATAAATAGGGAATTTACTTTATTATATATTATCATATTTATTGCAAGAGCTCTATATTATGTCATATATGATTCATATTTTTTATTCTAATAATATTTTTTAAATTAAGTTTTTATTGTAAAATAATATGTGTTCTTTGTAGAAAATTTGGAAAATACAGAAAATCATATATTACATATAAAAATTATTCCTTGGTTATCAAAAGTGTAAGTCTATGCCCCAGGGCAGAATTTATATTCCACACTAGTTGGGCTTCTTAATTAGTTACCTTTGGGTCTGTTTTTATTTCACTGGAAAAGTGGGCCAATGCTTATTTTCACAGCCAAATTAATTAATGAGAAAATCCTCAGACTTTCCATTTATCACTTCCAAACACCCACTTTTGATGAGTCAGTTGCCATTTGGACAATATAGGATAATTTTCAAATTAATTAAAACAAGACAACAATATGGGCCATTTCTTACCCAAGTATCACCAAGGGATTCTGACTTCATTAATCTTTGGACCACCACTCTGAAACAGAGAAAGGACATTAATCACATTTCTCCAGTGGAGGATGGGACAGTGCCCAGAGAGACCCAAACTGAGTAGTTTGTTAGGTATAGAGAAGTGCTGGAGTAATTAGGACTATGTCCAGCATGGAATTCTTTCTCAAAAAAATTTTTTTTTAACCACCAGACAATCAAATCACTATATTTATATATTTAGTGGATACCTATTATGTGCTAGCAGTTTTATGAGTACTTAGGGGAATGTGAAATACCAACAACTATGGGATCCAACTCCCACCCCCTTTAAGGTCCCAGTAGCAAGGAGAAACAGATACACAAAATAAAGAAGCACAAAGACAATACGTTGTCCATGAAGGCATTAAGTGTAAAGCAGCTACTATTTTGTTCTTATCATATGTACTTTTTCTCTGCTTCTGCAAATACTTTTTTAGCACCCACTGTGCAAAAGGTGCTTTGACTTGCATTGCCTCAGTTAATGCTCACAGCAATCCTGCGAGGGAAACACTCTCGTTTTCATCCTATGGATGAGAGTGTGGAGGTCTCTTAGCAGGTGCACCCTCTCTTTTCTCTTCTTCATGCTTTTCCTGGTTCCTCTTGTGTACCACCGTGGCCTTACCACCATGTGCTCATGTGTACCCATGATTCTCTCTCAGCCCAGTTCTCCTTCCATCTCTTGAACTTGAGAGCCATATTCATGCAACACCATACATCTACACCTGTACGTCCTGCATCTAGATATAAAAATCAGTATGTCTTGGACCAAAGTCATCTCTTGTCCTTCCCCAAACCTATTCTGCCTCTTTTGTTTCTAATTTGGGCAAACGGTGCCATCCACTGACACCTTAGCCTGAATCCTGAAAATCAGCCTGGATGACTCCCTCTCCCACATACCCCTCTCTCATTCAGTCATCCATCAGTTCTACTTCCTACATTTATCCCCAAAACACCCTCTTCTCTCCATCTGCCTGACCATAGTCCTAGTCCAGGCTCTCACCCATTATCTCCTGTTTACTGTGTCAGATTTTCTCTCTTTCTCCAAAATTTACCCATCTCCAATCCATCCTCCATGATACAGCCAAAGGGATCTTTTGTAAATGCAAATCCGATCATGTTATTCACCATATTTAATCATGCAATGACCACCCCGTACTCTGGGCACAAAAGTCAAACTTCTATCCATGACATGTAAGATCCCCCAGGTTCCATCTATCTCTCACATCCTTGCCTTTGTTCTGACTTGAACTTTTTCACCCCCTTTGTCATCTAACCAACTCCCATTTATGTGTCAAGATCCAGCTTAGGTGCCATCTCCTACAGGAAGCCTTCCCTGACCCCCCAGATGGGAAAAATCTTGGGAAGGAGGAGAGTGAGGGACGGTATCTATTTCCCTGACTCCTTCCCTGTGTGGTCAGCCTGGTCTGGGTGTGACCCTCGACTGCCAGTCACGGCTCCTCTCAAGGCTGTCTTCTCAACACAACGCTTTCATTTCTGGTTCCTGTAGCCAACACCCTTCCTTATTTTTCTGTATTTAGGGCTGCTAGGAGCACCACTGCTACCACCCCTGGGTTTCTGCACATCCCTTGGGATTCCCCTACGTCCCAACCACATTCTTGTAAACACTCCTTTTGTAAATAAACTTGCCTTGAATTATCCTAATTTGGGCATTCCATCTGTTTCAAATCAGGACCCCATCTGATCCACCAATATTTGCAAATTGAATCATAATTTCCTCTGTTACCATTTCAAAGCTATGTGATCTTCATTTCTGACTGATCTTTCAATGGCCTTGGTTTGTAACTCTTTATCTTAAAGCTGTTTTTGTCCCCATTCAAAAGCCTCTTTATTCATTCCAGTCTTTTCCATTTTATTTGTCAAGAGAATGAAAAACCTATTTTAAAAACCCACTACTTTTATTTCCAGTACATAGATCTTATAAGAATTTTAACAAATGATTTATGTGTCTAGCTCTCCATTAGACTGTGAGCTCCTGGAGGGCAGGAACTGGGTCTTCTTTACCATTCATCCCCAGAGCACAGCACTGTGCTCAGAATACAGTAGAAACTCAGAAAATATTTGATTAATGGATAAATCACTACTATGCACTTAACAAATATTTGTGAAATGAATGAATGAATAAATGAATGGAGGAAAAGGTGCCCCAAATTTCAAAGTCTTGGTTGTTAACAAGCGAGCCACCCTTTTTCTTTTGCTACCATGCCAGGATACTGGAATATTGTTTTGCCAGACTTGAGAATTTCCTGAAAGTAGTTAAAAATATCTTTCCTACCCGAAGCACCTTTGGAACGCATACTCAGAGAAATACCGTGGCTGGAGTAGAACCACTAACCAAGCTCTCACACTCATCTTCGCCCTAACCCCCCTCATCCCACTCCTTCAGATTTGACAACTCCGTAGGAAACCAATTTGTTGTTAATCACAAGGGAGTTTTATTTATTCTGTTGAAAGAATTGAAAAGCAGTCATCTTTATTAGTGCCACAGCTGGTTCTTCCATCATGGAAGAAATACAATTATGCGTCTTCCTATGGCTGAATGCAGACAGCTACAACCTCATTATTCATTCTCGTAGGAAGCAGTCCTTTTATAATGAGCTGGAAAAATATGCACTGACCTCTCATTTGTAAAGGGAACAAATCTTAGTTCCTAGAACAACATCACCACTGCCACCATAGAAAAAAAGGCTTCTTTCTTTCTTTGCTGGTTATGTAATTGGGTATGATAGCTTTAGAGGTAAAACCAAAGGCACTCATTACGGTGTAGTGGAAAAAGCATAGGCTTTGACATCAGGCCATTCTGGGTTCAAACCCTGGCTCCGCTTCTTATCAGCTGTGGATCCAGGGGATGTTAATTCTTCTGAGCCTCCATTTTCTAATCTGTAAATTGGAAATGGTAATAGAACAACTTCCTGGGGATTAAAGATTAAATTCCTCCAAGTGGCATACAGCACCTGTCATGAAATAATCTGGCCTCTGCCCACCTCTCTAGCTTTATCTCCTGTGCCCCAAAGCTGGCATTTCTACTGCAACCACACTGAGCAGCTAACAGTGCTCCAGAACTTGCCACACTTTCTCATGATTCCCTGACTTTGCACGTTGTTCCTTCTATCTGAGGCACACACCCTCATATCCCTTGTTCATCTGGCAAACTCCTCTTTCTAAAAGTGACAGTTCCCCTGTGACGCCTTCCCTTCAGCACCTCCCCAGACAGGCACCGACATCCCCTTCTGTTTTCATCACCCTTTGCACATTCCGCCACCATGGGAAGTTGCCACACTGCAATAGACTTGTTTGCATTACATGGCTGTTACTTAAAGAGCAGGAACCACATATTTTCATTTCTGTACACCTAGTGCCGGCAAAAAGTGCTTGGTAGATATGATAATGATTTGGTAAATCAGCGAGTTACTAAATGAAGGAAGACTTAGGTAGAGCACCTATTGCCCTGCATGGATGTCACAGACATTGTTGATTGGGTAAAGTTATACCATTCCCAGCCCTCTCTCCCTCTCCACCTCCCACTAGAAGCACCCAACTGCCAGGGAATTTGGGAGTTCAGTGTCACTCAGTTTTGGCCAATGAAAAATTGGAGAGAGTCTGTTGGGATTATTATGTTCCTGTCACTTGTCTTCATACATCCTAACTGGATATTGGTACACAGTAGTTAGTTCTAAAGCCTGATGCATCTGTATCCAGCCTCATCCTTTTGTACACGTAGCCAAGTATGGCCTTTGGAGTCAGACATATGAAGGTCTGAACTTAATCTCCATCACTTCCTCTCCTACAACTCTAGATGATGTAGTATAATGGTTAGGAATACTGACCTGGGAGTTAGACCACCTGGGTTCAAGTCCTGCCTCCTTATTCAAATAATATAACCTGTGTCTTAGTTTCTGCTTCTGTAAACCCAGGATAGCAGTAGTACCTACCTCATAGAGTTAAATAAGTTAATGAATATAAAGTGCTTAGAACAAGGCCTGTGACACACAGTTAGGACTGTACTAGTGCCAGCACTATTGTTTTTAATAATACTAGCTGTGTGATCTTAGGCAATCTTACATGCTCTCTGAGCTTTGGTGTACACAGCTATAAAATGGGACCAGAAATGTTTACCTTGTAGGATTGCAGTGAGGATGGCAATCCATGTATGTGGAGCATTGGGGAGCAGCACCTGGCACTGAGACCATAGCTGGGCAAAGAGAGAAGAAAGACCGTGACAAACTCTGGGACTTGCTATGCCCGAGAATGTCTGGACAGACCCTGCTCTCACTTTTACTCCTTCTTTCCCTTCTATTGCTCCTACCACAAAAGAAGAGAGGTCCCTCCTCCTGGCAAGGCCAGTCACTCCCCTAGTTCTGGGTCCCATCCCCTACAGCCTTCTCAGGGGCCTTGTGCTATTGATTCAGTCCCTATGCCTTCAGCCTTTACCTCTCTATGCAATTCTGCATCAAAAGCACTTAAACAAGCTCCAGGTTCTTCTACCTTAGGATAAGTAAGCATCGATCCCCACACACAAAAAAGAAAAATCAGCTTTAATCCCAACTCTCCTCTTAGTTGCCACTCATTCTCTCTCCATCTTTGCACAGACTTTTTCCAGTATTTGTCTGCACAACCTGTTTCTGCCTCCTCATCCCCAACTCACTCTTCCTGATGGTGCAGCCCTAAACAAAAGGCTTGAATATTTGAGATCTGGGAGAAGCAGGGCAAAAGACATGAGGATTGTTCTAATCTTGAAAAGGGGTCCTGGAGAGAAGGTGTAACTGGGAGGTGGTAGACTCTCCCAAGAGAGACTCTGGTGAACCTGGAATGGGATTGCCCTGGCTCCTGTTAGACTTGGATGCCTGGTGTACATCTTGGGTGAAACCCACAATCCTCTTAGGCTCATGACACACATGCATGCAACTCCCTCCTAAATTATGAGCCCTTTAACTGGTGGCACCTGACTTCAAATCAAGTCTGGTCCAACCAGAGCCAATCCTTCTGTGCCCTTCTAATGGATCCTCTTCCTTACAATAAGGAGGGCTGTAGCTTCAGTGAAGAACAAGCAGTGCCAAAAAAAGAAGAAGGTTGGGAATGTATAACACATATGCAGAGGCTACTTTTTACTTTTCCCCTATAAGCCCTTTTGTGCTTTCCCTTTCTCCTTATTATTTGTCATTTTTAATTCTAAGAGATCAGAGGACGAGCTGTGGCCCTTGCTCTGATGGTGTCCACCTGGGAAATCATAAAGAAACATCTGAAATTCTATCCCAGACAGCCCTAGAGGATTGTGGCTCTGCCACATCCAAGAGGTCATTTGATTATCTTAACAAGTCTATATGGTAAGGACCCTTGCCAACCCTATTTACAGACAAAGAAACCAAGGTTCAGAAAGGGTCAGTGTAAACAGTATCTACCATTTGCAGGACCTAGCACATGCCAGGCACTGTGTTGGCTGAGTGTAGACATGATCTATTTAATCCTCACAGCCACAGCCTTCTAGCAGGTGTCATTATCCCTCTTTTACAGATGAAGAGCAGGGCTAGGTTTGAATCCTGGCTCTACTTACTGGTTTTATCAATGACCTTGAGTGACCTCCTTAAGTGCTCTTGGCCTTAGTTTACCATCTATAAAATATCAGGGCCAAATTGGATGAGCTGTAAAGTTCTTTCCAAATTGAACCCCCTTTTACCTAGTAATTACTAAGCAGCAACTCATAACTTCCAACTGTTACTGTTAGCTCTATATATCAGAGCAACAGAAAACAAATTATTACAGTTTTGGGAGTTGAAATAAAGTGGGTGGAGAAAGAACTGGATGATCTGTAACTGCCATTCTGTTTCTTTTACACTAGGTTGTTCTTGGTGGGCCTTTCAGAACACTTTCCAGATTCTTCTAATTTATAAAAACTAGGACTTTAGAACAAGATAGGCCAAGGTACACTATTGGTTTCAGTATTTCCTACTTGTGTGACCTTGGGAAGCTAATCAATATTTCTGGGCCTCAGTCCTCATCTGTAAAATGATGTGGTCACAAGGTTGCTGAGATGATGAAGCCAGGAAGAGCATGTGAAACTGCTCAGCACATAGTAGGTGCTGAGTACATAGTAGTGAGGATTTGTTCTTAAATGTTGGCTTCACCCATTGCACCATAAAGAAATGCATGAAAGACCCCAGGTAAAGTTTACAGGTGTGAAATTTGGGATTTGCAAATATTACAAAGTATCTATTCTACCTCACTGCACCCTTGTGCTCCTAATAAAATACATTACTCTGCTTGCAGCTGTCCAGTCTTCTATTGTCCTGAATGATTGCACAAGCAAACTCAATGAAGGTAGGTGGAATCAGGGTGTGTTTTCAGCAACAAGTGAGGAGAGGAGATGAGCGGGTGGTTTTGAGCAGGAGGCCCGAGGAGTGACAATGGAGGGGGAGTGATGCCGAAATGATAATATTAGAGTACACAGAATAATTCACAGCTGCCAGGTCATGCAACTTAAGAACTGCTTCAGAACAGTCAATTCTTCCATGCCGTTGCTAAGAGACAGGGGAGGTGGGGAGGTAATCATCCCTCTAATGGAAGGGAGAGGAAAAGCCTGAACAGAGATGACTTTAGATTTTGGAAAAGATTTATGGACTCCAATTCATGGAATTCTAGTTTCACATTTTCAACAGGTATGTGTTGAGCACCTACTGTGTGCCATGCATAGTTCTAGGCCCTGGAGAGACAGCAGTGGACAAAGTTCTGCGTTTGTGGAACTTCTGTTGGGTTCAAACTTTTCCTTTGATGGTTAAGGGGACTGACTTGCCTAAGGTCTCAAATCCATCTATTGGCAAAGCTGATCTTAAAATCTGGGCCTCCTAAATCCTAGACCAGTACCTTTTCCATATACTACATTTTACAAAAGAGATTCACCTGCTGCAAGTTTTCATGTTCGCTGAGACTCTGGCACTTCAGAATAAAGGTCATTACTGGGGAGATTTCTGGACATCAGTCCAAAAAGTATGTGTTTCTTTAATATCAGGTGTCCTGCTGTGTAATGTTTTATTTATTCAGCCAAAGGGGTGCTGATGCAAAGCAGCAGAAATCTGTTGGCTTTTATAAAGGGTATTTATTTGGGTAAAAGCTTACAGTTACAAGGCCCTAAAGAGTACCGCGCAAGGCTGCTTTCTCACCAAAGTCAGTTGCCACATGTTGAAGCAAGATGGTTGCTGATCTCTGCCTGGTCTCTCCTTCCTGGGCTTCCTCTCTCTTCTCATAGGGCTCATGTCTTGCTGGGCTTTCTATATCAGCTGCAAACTATCAGGCAAATGGCTCATCTCTCCCCGGGGGCCCTAGGATAAAAAATGACAAAGTTCTCTCCTCTTCTGTGTGTCTTCTTGAGTGAGTATCCGGTTATATTGGCCCACCAAGGGAGCAGAGACTCAAACTGAGTCACACCCTACCTACGAAGTCAGCCAAAGCCCTAACTTTAACAGGTAATCTAATCAAGACATCAAGGTTGAATCTAATGCAACCAAAGGGTATCACACCCAGAGGAGTAGATTAGTTTACAAATATAATCTTTCTCTTATTAGAATTCTTAAATAATCTCAAACTACCACAGTCCCTATCTTGTATTATTGCACCCAGTTGAATGGGACTGTAGAGTCTGAAGGAAGATGATAAGATAAAATCAGGGGCTAAGATTTGGGTATCTTTTATCTGCTGAAAATGAGCAATGACACAGAAGTCCAGAGATTTGGATCCAGAACCAGTGACCTTCCTACCTGTAACCTTTACCTTTTGGGGCCCCAGTTTTCCCACCTGTAAAATGAAGGATTGGATTAGAATGATCTTGACATTCTTCTCCAGCTCTAAATTTTATGATAAATCACCCAACAATCCCAGGCAGTGACAAAGGCCCAAAGGACTTCAGATGTAATTCCAGCAAGTGGCCATCACCAGAGGATGGAGCCTTGAGCACTAACCACTGTCCCCTGTGGTCCCACGGTCCCGGGCTGGGCGCTGCTGTGGCTTATGCCCCACGTGCCCTGTAAGCCTGTTAAACAGTTGTTTCTCTGCCTGTATCCCCTGAAACGGTTGTACTCCTTGAGCACAAGGACTGTGTCCTACTTACCTCTGCATCTCTTCCAAGGATCTGGCAACATACTTTGCAATAGCAGGGTTTTCACCCAGGTTTGTAGAAGCAACTTTAATTGTGAAGAGGCAGGTTTGGGAGGAGATACTGGGGGAAAAAAAAAAAGGTGCTAGAAAGGAGAAATACTTCAAACGGCTGCTGTGATAGAGAGCGATTTGGACTTAGGTTACAGCTAGTAACTGACAAGCCTCAGATTCAAACTTGGGACAGTCTGACACCTAAGCTCCAGTTTTGAACCCCTGTACTATCCTTACACTCCCTTGCTCCTTATTCTAAATGGCAGTGTCAGTGTCACTTTATGTTATATGCACAAGCTCTGGAGACAGGCTGCCTGGGTTCAAATTCCAAATCTGCCACTCGATAGCTGTGTGCCTCTGCACAGGCATTTTAATCTTTGTGGCCCTCTATTTCCTCATCTGGTAAGCAGGGGTAATAATGGCACCTCCCTCAAAGGCACATAAGTGCTCACTGAATGCTAAATGTTGATGTTAGTAGCAGTAGTATTTGCCATCCACTGGACAAGGCTTGGGGCATAAGCAGATGCAGAACTTACCCTCGTGGAATTCTCTGCCTATGCTGCTGCAATTCATGAGTGATCAGAGATGGCCTCTGAAACACAGGCTTAGCGTTGAGGTGTTCAGAGTGGTCTTGGTGAGAGTGCTGCCATATACAAACCCCACTGGAGGAGAATCCATACGGGAGCTCAAGAAATGTTAGCAGGAAAGGAGGGAGATGCAGCCACTTCACCAGGCTGTGAAGTGACAAGTGCTAAGGGGACAGCTTTTAATGTAATAATGAAGAAAATCTGAGCTGAGGGGTTTTTTGGACAAAAATTAGATGTTTACAACATACTTTCAAACTCCCAGCCACATAAAAAACCCATCAGAGCTGGAAAGTAGCCTCAGCATCAATAAGTCCAGTGGTTTATAGATGCCTTACCGGAGTCCAGAAAGAACTAGTAATGCCCAGACCTGTTTGCTGGGGAGATCAGATCTATACCCACCTCTGCACTCTCAGTGCTGTTCCATGTATCACGACGCATTCAAGAGCAGCAGCATGGGAGCTCTTCCTTAAACAACTCAGCAAGTGAAAAACCAGTGAAACAGGAGCAAAAACTGCACAGGAGGGAGAAGGGAGAAGACATGAAGGGCACTCATCTAAGCAAACTCTTACCCAAAACCTGGCTCAATTGTCACCTCCTCTGTAATTTTTTCTGGGGAGATCCCTGGGGCAGAGAGAGATTTTCTGATTTCTGTGCTCCTATTGCTGTTAATTTCTCTCCCTGTGGCACCTATCAATCTCACTGCAGTGTGACGATATTTGGAGGGTTTTCTTCCCCACCAGACCAGGAACACTTTGGTGGCAAGGACTGTGTCCTATTTATTCTTCTGTCCTCAATGCCTGACACTGAGTGGTCAATACATGTTTACTGAATGAAGGAATGAATGAATGAGAAAACAGTAAAAAAATATAGACTCACTCAAGTACAAACTTATCAAAGTGATGCCAGAGAGAAGTGTCAGGAAATATGAGTGATTGAATACCCTGACTTTGCCCCATTCTGTCCATCTTTGTCTAATTACAGGGACTCTCCACAGCCACAGACTTAGTTTAGGCCTCTTCACTCCCCCGCCCCCCTCCATCTATCCTACTGCAACTGTTTTCTAATTGTTCTCTCTGCTTCTCATCTCGGCCCTCCAAACCATCCTTGACGATGCAGCCAAGTTGACTTTTATAATGTGCAAGCCCATCATGTCCCTGCTCAAAGCCCTTCAGTGGCTCCCCACTGTCTGCAGGAGAAACACAGGGCTCTGAGCCTGGCATTCAAGGCCTCTCATGCTTTGGTACCTGCCAACCATACAGTTTCCTCTCCCATTACCCCTGCCCTGAATGTCATGTCACAGGTATGTCTAACACCATGTATATTAGTTTCCTGTTGCTGCCATAATAAATTACCACAAACGTGGTGGCTTCAAACAACAGAAATGTATTCTTTTTCAGTTATGGAGGCCAGGAGTCTGAAATCAAGGTGTCGGCAGGGGAGTGGATGTGGCTTATGCAGTTGAGTGCCCACCTCCCACATGGGAGGTTCCGGTTCAGTTCCTGATGCCTCCTGAAAAAGACAAACAAACAACGAGCAGACAACGAGCAGACATTGAGCAAAAACAAGCAGATGATGAGCAAAAACAACAAGCAGACAATAGGCAAGAGAATAAGCAAACAACGAGCAGACAACAAGCAAAAACAAATGCGTAGGGAGTGGCTGTGGTTCAAGCAGTTGAGTGTCTGTCTCCCACATGGGAGGTCCCGGGTTCGGTTCCCGGTGCCTCCTAAAGAAAAGAACAAAAACAGACAATGAGCAAAACCAAGCAAAAACAACAAGCAAACAGATGATGGAGCCATCTGGGGAGGGGGTGGGCAATGGAAAAAAAAAAAATTTTTTTTAAATATTTTTAAAAAAAGGAGGCGTCGGCAGGGCCATGCCCTCTCTGAAGGCTCTAGCAGAGGAATCCCTCCTTGCCTCCTCTGGCTTCAGGTGGCTCTGGCATTCCTTGGCTTCTGGCAGTATATCTCCAATCTCTGCCTCCATCTCCATGTGGCCTTCTGTCCTGTGCCTCTGTGTGTCCTTTACTGTCTCTTATAAAGACACCCTTATTTAATGTAGGGCCCACCTAATCCAGCATGATCTCATCTCGATCCTTATCTTAATTACATCTGCAAAGACCCTATGTCCAGATAAGGTCACATTCTGAGGTTCTGGGTAGACATGAATTTTGGGGACCACTATTTGACCCACTACACTGGGTAATTCCCTGCACGTGCCCTGCTCTCCCACATCTCCAGGCCTTTGCTCATGCTTTTCCCTCTTCCTAGAGTGTTCTTCCTAGCTTTCTTGCCTTGTATAACCTTTACTCACCCCTCAAGCCTCAACTCATGTGTCATGCCCTCCCAGAAGAATTCTTGAACTCTCAAGGTGGACTAGGTGCCTTTACTCTGAGCTTCATGGCATGCTGAGGTCACCCCTATTTTATCATATACAATTATATTGACATGGTCTCATTATTTGTTCTTATAATAATGGACTAGAGACAATGTATGAGAAGTGCCCAGTCTGGAGGCTGGTATGCAGCAGATGTCCAATAAGTGAAAGTTCCTTATTAATAAGAGTCAGTCTCTGCTTGCTAGGAATTGTTAACATAATGAGGGATAATGTTTACTGAGGTTCTACTATATGCCATGATCTGACTTAAGTGTTTTATATGACTTTTCTTGGTAACACTTCATGTCAACCTTTTAAGATAGGGAGAGCTAGCATTCTCATTTTAGAGATGAGAAATCTGGGTTCCAAGAGGTGAAGAAACTGGCTGGTGAGCAGAGTCTGGATTCAAACCTAGGCAGCTTGTACGCTTAACTACTATGACATAATCATCACAACCAGCCTTCAGGGAAGTAGTATTATCTCTGTTTTACACATAGGAAAAAACTGAGGCTATGGGAGGTTATCAGTGGCACAGTTAGTTAGAAAGCAACAAAGATAAGGCTTCCTCCTGCCTCCCCCACTGGCCACTTTCTTATTTTTTTTAATTCAACACCTCTCAAGGGTCTTGACACCAAGCCAGTGTGTTGTACACGGGTAACTTTCAATAAATGTATGTCAGAACAAAATGAATTTTGAAGTAGCTAAGAGCACGGGCTTTGGAGCCTGAAAGATGTGGATTCAAATCCTACTGGGCCTCTGCTGGTGTGATCTGTGGCAGCTTAACCCCTCTGAGCTTCAGTTTCCTCATGTGTAAAGCGGAAGTGAAAGCACCTCCCATACCTCCCTTGTAGGTTATTTCTGTGGGGTCATTTGAGGACTTTATTAAAGGTTACCTAAACTAGAGATAGAATGGGAGATCCTAGCATACCAAGTCTCGCATTGCCTTACTTGATTTCTTGCTTCAGAGCAATGCATTCTTTTCCTTTTTTAATTTCTTTTTAAATGCCATTGTTGACTTGGATAATAAATAGCCGTCTGTATATATAGCATGCATTTTCATTCTCTGGCAGTTCTGCTGATCTTAATTTTCCAGGCTACTGCAGCGGACAGGGCCTTTTCAATGTACAAATGGGCTCGTGCGGCTTGGTATTGTAGCTGCTGCTGCAGCCCTAGCTAAGGCTGAGTTCACGTGGTTCTCCAGGGCACCATTGGTGCCAGCCAGTGCCACAGGCCTTTCTTGGGCTGGCACAGATGTCAGCCAACAGAGCCTGCACTTAGACGCAGGGGAAAGGTTTCCTGTGTGAGCTTGCTGTGAGTCAGACAACTACGGAGCCCTGGAGAGAGTGCTGGCAGATGGTGGTAAATTTGTGGCCTGGAGAAGAGCTCGGGGTTGTGGAGCCTGCGAGCCAGCACCTTTGCTTTTGGAAAAGGAAGCTGTAGTGCCGTGGGCTTTACCACGTGCACAGTGGCTGCATCCAGACCCGAATGCCCCTCTCATTACTCACCGGAAATGAGCTTTGGATACTTCATACAGGAAGATGACTCGCTCCTCCAAAACGATGCAGAAAGCCTTTCCAAGGAAATGGTTTGAAGTGTTTAAATATTCTGTTTCTTAGTCTGCTTTCCTTCTGCTGGATCGCTCAGCTTCGGTGGGGGCCTCTATCTACAAATTGGTCAGGTCTTAGCATCCCTGGAGCACCTTCGTGGTTTTTATTGTACTTAGTTACAATACTTCATTCCTAACTCCAGCTGCCTTGATGCTTCTGCAGCACTGATGTGGAGAGGATGAGTTTGTCATGGCAATGGGAAAGAACATAATGAGGATGTTGCTGTTACAATTGGAAACAAATGTGCATACTAAAAACTAATGGCTTGCATTTGTCATGGGTCAGGCTTGAGCACAAGGCTTTGTGGGTCCCTGGCAAGCCTACATGAGCAGGAGGAGGAAACTGGGAGAAGGCGAGATGGGGGACCAGCCTCTCAGCCCCACCCAAGTCAGTTTAGTTGCAGAGCAGTTTAGGAGGAGGCTCAGTAGTACAACCAAGGGGATGGGTTAATCTGGGTCTCATTCTCAAAGGTAGATGTGTCTGGAATGGGAAATCTCACTTGCATTCTCCAGAACCATGAAGGTGTCTGTCACCATTGAGGAAGAGCTCTTCATCTATAGTAGTTGTTGCACCAGCAGGGACAACATCGGGAACCTAGCCCCTAGAGAAGGAGCTGGGAAGAGTTAGGCATGGTTCCAGGCCACCAGCCAGTGGGCTGGGGACCACAGCCTGCTCTGGGCTCAGGGAAGAGACTTAGGCAGAAGCTCATTTTTTGGGGACTGGGGAAGGTACTGTGGTATCATGTAAGAACATAACTTTGAACTTAGAGAGACATAGATTTGAATCCCAGTTTTGGTACTTGCTAACTATGTGATCTTGGGTAGATCATTTCACTTCTTGGGGTCTCATCTGCAAAATGAGACAGCATAGTAAAAAAAAAAACCAAAAAAAAAAAAAAACAACAACAGAGAGACAGCATAGTGGGCAAGCTCAAAGTCAGACTTAGGTTCAAGACTCTGGTCCATCATTTATGAACCATAAGTTAGTTAACTTTTACTTAACTTCTATAAGCCTCAGTTTCCCCACCTGGCTAAAGGAGTTAAAAGCACCTATCTTGTAGGTTTAGTGCAAGGAGTAATTGAAACAATGCAGGTAAAGTATTTAGCATAAAGCTCAGAACAAAGAAAGCTGTTAATAGTTCTGGTGTCAGGTTCTGGTCTGGTAGGCAGTGAAGGCATAGGAAATAGGGCCATATGGTGTGTAGGTGTGTATTTGGGGTATGGTGGTAGTTGGAGGGTACCCTAGAATATCTCATAGTCACTCAGTCATCCTGTCCTTGCTGCCATACACTAGGCTGCTACTGCTTGATCCTGGCTAAGTTACCAAATTCCATGTCTGTGGACCTCTTACTGGATACCCCACTGGATGGCTGAGGAGGTGGATGAGGTGAACTTGGCCTAATAAGACTGCCCCAGGCTGTGAGCTGAAGAAGGGAAGACTGGGGTGGACAGCTTTACATACAGTTCAGAGCATGTTTTCCCCAACAGGGTCTTGTTTAATTTGATCCCTAAGCTTGCATCACCAACATTTTCTGTAAATAAGGAAACAGAGGCCCTCAGAGGTTTCTTAAATGGGAGTCGGTGCTGGTGCAGGTTCTGAATTTGAGCAGGACAGCAAATTCATGCTCCACTCATGCCACTATGATGCCTAGTGCCCATCCCCAACTCGATAGTCACTGAGGGTCTGCACTATGTTCTTACTGGGGGTAGGGGTGGGGGAACAAAAAGCATCCTTCTGTTCCTGTCCTCATGTGGCTTGTGATAATAATTCTGGGGTTGTAATGATAGTTATGATTTATTGAGTATTAACGGTGGGTGCCAAGGGCGTTACATATATGATCTTATTTTTACCCCCAGAAGAACACTGTTTGTAGGATTTATTGTATCCATTTTATAGACGAGAAAAGGGAGGCTTAGAGAGGTAGTCCAAGGATACACAGCTAGAGGAAGAGCTGGGGTCCAAGCCCCCTTAGCAGCACCCTTTTCATTCTTGATGCCATTTCATTTCCCTTCCTGCTCTGGATTATTACGCAGCTAGCTTACGCCTAATTAAACAAAACTACGAATTTTGCACAATAGGATTCTGGTATGAATTTCCTATTCCTTTCCCACTAAGCCACTGATGAAACCCTTAGTGGTCAGATGTGACTAATGGAATTGTACCCGTTCTACTTTGATTTGAATTTCTACCTGAACAATTACATAAAATCTCAAATGACTAGCATGGATGATGGAGTAAGCAATGTCCCCTTCTAAATGCTGCTGTAGCCAGGATCCATTCTCTCACTCTTTTTCTCCTTTTTTTTTTTTTTTTTTTTTTTTTTTTTTTTTTTTGTGAAGAGTTGTTCATGTTCTTTGTCAATTTTTTCTATTTATTTATAAGAACACTTTATATATTAAGAAAATTAGCCTTATATATCTTTTGTATGTATTTGAAATATTTTCCTCCAGTTTTTCAATGGTCCACTTACTGCATATATGGCATTTTGGGGGAACATACAATAGTTTTGTATTATTTTAGAAAGGCCTTTTCCCTCCAGGAGAAAAAGCAAATTATTTTTGCATTCAAATTTTATGGATCTTTTGGTTTACTTTCCATTCTCTTCCATTGATTTGTCAATCTAATATTTCCCAATTCTAAATTGTTGCAATATTTACAGCTTTGTGATTACTTTAATACTGGGTAGTGCACATCCACTCTCATTGTTCTTTTTCAGGTTTTCCCTGGCTTCTCTTGCATGTTTTTTTTTTCTCACTTTGTTGAAAAATCAAATAATACACACAGCATAAAAAATGAGAAATAGCAGATAAGTATAAAAAGAAAATAGAATATATGAACAATAATCATACAACCCAAAGCCGTGATTTTTTGTAGTACATCATTCCAATCTTATTATTATGTGCACACACACACATATACACACCGTTTTTTCTGAAAAAACAAACAAACAAACAAACAAAAAACCAGATCACGCTATACTAGTAAATATACGTTATGAAATCTGTATACCCATTGCCTAATATACAGTATTTTAACCATTCCTCTATGTTGGGCATGCAAGTTATTTCTAATATTTCAGTCAAGCTACTCATGCTCATTTCTGACTGGTTGTGAATGAATCCTTTGCACACCCCTCTGTCAAGGTGATCAACACCTGGTCTAAGAGATATACATCACCTTCGTGTTGGGCTTGTGATGTCCACAGCAGCTCTTCAATCTTCTCAGTCTTCTTCTCATTCAAAAGTGCCATTCAGACTTCCTCATTGTGTAAAGGAAACTATCTCTTTCATTACAGAGGAAGTCCAGCTTTGTGATTAAGAGCATGAGCTTTGGAGTCAGACAGAACTGTTAATTTGTTTCCTCATCTGGAAAATGCGGACACCAGTAGCTACCCATAGGGTTATGGTGATGATATTTGTAAAGCCCTTAGCATTTTGCCCAGCACATAGTAAGATGTTCAACAAATAATAGCTTAAACAAAAGAAGCTGAGATCCAACCTCAGGTCTTTAGACTCAACTACTAACTTATTGTACCCCCACAATGCCAAATTCCTTATATATATTATCACTGCTTTTCTCTAACAAAACTCCAAGAAAGGTATATTGTCCACATTTTATAGATAAGGAAACGGGGCTCAGAAAGTTGAAATGATCTGTCCTGAGGCCTCTTGGCTAATGATAAGGCCTCCATCTAACAAAGCTAGAATTGAAGTCTGGGTCTGTTTGATCATGAAAAATGGAGTTTTTCCCCTCTTCATGGTGGTAAAGTTCAGGAGAACTTTGTGAAGAGCATAATGCTACTGAGTGTTGGGCTTGAGACAAAAAGCATGCAAATGCTGAACAGAATTCCAGCCTAGGGATATCAACTTCTCCAGCACCACCCCACTTGCATGACCAACACCAGCTCCCTGAATTCCTAAACCAGTACCTTCTCAAACTTTACTGTGCATACAAATCACCTGGAGATCTTTTTAAAACACAGATTCTGGTTGCATAAACCTGGGATGGAGTTTGAGAGTCTACAGATTCTGAGATTCTCAGGTGATGCAAATGACCCTAGTCCTGAGACCAGACCTTGAGTAGAAAGACTTCTGAAGACGTAACTCATTCTTCAGTAGCCGCATCTCTGGATTGTCAAGCAGCAGTGGAGTTTGTAATGGTTGAGGAGGGCAGCCGTGATTCAGTAGTTGACCAGTGACTTCCCCTACCTAGATGTAAGTTTCCTCTTCCATAAAATGGGTGTTTAGACCAAATAACCTCTGAGGTCTCTAAAGCCTGGCAACTCTAAGGCATAGTCAGATAAATACTCAAATCCTAATGGTGACTCACAGAAAAGAGTAGAAATACTTACCTGCCTGCCAAATTAAACTGCTTTTCAATCAGAAGTGAAAAGAGAGATGGATTTTCTATGTGCTAATGAATGCTTTTGAATTGGAAAAAACAAGAGGCTCAGGGAAATTACTAAATTGAGTTTCCATACAAAAGGGGCATAAACCCAGGTGATATATGTTGGATACTGAGACCTCCAAAGCTGAATTTTGAGACTGTTTTGGGGCACATATCTGGTGTTGAAAGACTCTGATTTGAATTAGAAAGTTATCGAGATCATCTAGACCTGAAAATGCTTGATTGGGAGAAGAGAAACAAAAATACAGCTTCTCATAAAGGAGGCTTAATTACTGAAAGATACTTAATTAAAGTAATTGAAAAGCATATGAAGTAATTCTTTACCCCCATCTTTTCTGAAGGAATGAAGGACCAGGAAATTCAGAAATACATTCACACAACAGAATCTATTCCTCTGAGAGAGAGCTAATTCAAGCATTATTTATAATCTGTTTGGGCATTTATTCATTCACCAAACCTTAATTGAGTACCTACTATGAGTTAGACACTGTGCTAGTTGTTGGGGGTTGGGAGATATGAGGGGAAAATAAAGATAAATTATTACAATGTGCTCTAAGAGATGAGATATATACCTAAATAACTATAATGAAAGATTAAAAAAAATCATCAGAGAGGGAAGGATGAGATGCTTTGGACAGATGTTACAGAGGGATATTATTTCTGGAAATTGGTACACATTAGAAATGGCTTCTTAGCAGATGTAGCACCTAACCTGGGCCTTGGATGATTAGATTTTCTCCATTAATTCAACAAATATTTCCCAAGACCCATTCGACACAATACATCATAGAACATGCATTCAAGGTTTGCTAGTTAAGAGGGAGCTATTTGTCAACTGCTAATTTTCTACATTTTGCTCTTTTTCTTCCTTTTACAACCCCAGTTTGGGATATTTAAATGTGCAGATCAATTGAGGATTGTCAAAACTGGCCACTGCTAGATGTTGGTTTCTCCAAACCAGCCAAACCTGCATTCATTGAACATGTATTTATCAAGTACTGACTCTGCATCAGATATGATGGTAGGAGTCAGAAATTCAGTGATAAGCTCAGCCACTATCTCATGCCACTTACAGAGCTGGTTGGAGAGAGGGACAGTATCAAATGATCTCACAAAGCCACGCAGAATTGTAATGCTGATACGTGTGGCAAAGGGAAAATGGTCCTTGTGGCTGAGGGACTTAGAATGAAGGGATTTTTCCATGTCAGAGGGACCAGGGAAGGTCTCACTGAGGGCTAAATGCGTAACACCAGACACACGTAAAGTGTGAATCGGAATTTATTAGGCAAAGAAGGAAGGAACACTGTTCTAGGTAGAGGGAAGAACATGTGAATGGGCTATCAGAGGGGCTAGAGAGAAGGGAACGGAAAGGATTGTGGTGCAAAATGAAGCTGGAGGAGTAGGGAGGCTCCTGACGGTCCAGGAGGCTGAGTCAAAGGATTTTGTCTTTATCTTCAGAATCAGGAGAAGCGACTGAGAATTTAAAGCAGAAGAGGTGGAAGGTGGTCAAATTTATATTTTGAAAAGATCCTTTTGGAGACGGTAACAGGAAGAAACAGAAGGCAGAACAGGTGCGTGGAGACTGGTTAGGAAGGAATTGCTATTGTCCGGGACAAAGATGATGTTCTTTTGACTAGGGTGGTGCTGGTGATGGAGAGATACAAACAAGCTAAGACAATGGGCTGAATGTGGGAGTTGAAGGAAAGAAAAGGGTCAAAGACATCGCCTAGGTTCCTCTCTGGCACGCAGAACTGAATGGACAGAGCACCACTGAAATGAATCACCAGTTGGCCTGACCTCAGGGCTGCCAAAAACATTTGTATGAGTTGTTCACTACACCAGAGCATCTCGCTGAGGGAGAAAGCAGGAGCTAAAAGTCAGCCCATTCCAATATGGGGTTAAGTCAACCCATATTTAAGAAGAACACTTTCTTAAAACTTGCAAAAAGGAACCATCCATTTGGCTAGATTAGAAAAATCAGACCCTTTAACTCTGCATTGCAGGAATCCAGGCAGGCCTGGATGGGTGCTACAAGTGAAGGGGGGTGGGGTGGGGGTGGAAGGCCAGGACCAGAATACCTAGATGGTCATTCGAAGGCTAGTGGAAGACGAGAAAAGAAGAGGGTGAAACGAACACCAAGCTCAGTTTGTTTATCCCTCAATGGCTATCTCTGGCCTTTCCTGGACTCCTGACCTACAGGGAGGGATCCTGCCTATGGCTCACCCTTCCTGTTATTTTGATTCTTTTGTTAAATGCTTTGATGAAAGAAGACATGGAAACAGACTGTCATAAAGCAGAAGCACTTTAAGAATCATCTAGCTCTACTCCCTTGTTACATAGATGAGAACACGGAGGCCCGGGGAAATGGAATGCTTTATCCCCCTGTCCCCATATCCCCACACTGGGACTAGAGCCTTAGTTTCCTGACTCCCCACATCATGCTAATCTTTCCTCTAAAAGAAAAAAATAAGCTTCCACTGCACAGGCATTGGGTCAGGTCAACTCGGGTTTGGATCCCAGCTTTGTGATTTATATGTTGTGTGATGCTGGGCAAGTTACTTAATCTCTCTGAGCCTCAATTTCCCCATCTGTAAAATGGAGATAAAATTACTCACCTCGAAGGGTGGGGATTAGTATATAGCCCCTGCAACAGTGTCCAATATTCACAAACCAAGGTCCAGACTAATATTTCCTTCTCCAGCCCCTGCCTCTTTCCCTATCCTTTCTCTGTTCCTGAAATTTTGGCAGGGATCTGCAGAGAACGTATTTCTTTGGAAGCTCTTTGTTCTGCACGATATAGGTGTAAATTTAGCATATCAGACAAACACAATATTGGCAAATGGCTCTACATTTCCCTCTGATTCCATGGCCCCAACCTTTTATTTGGAGTTCTCATCCCTAAGATGCAAATGGTGAAAAAAAAAAAAAAAAAAAAAAAAAAACCTGGCCCCCAAACCAGTTCTCTACTTTCCCTTACAATGTCTCTGCACAGATGTCAGGAAGCTTTGCATGAAAATAACACCTTGAAAGCCAAAGCAAAAGGAACTGGAGAGGCTTCTGCAGGAAGCATAATATAAAAGCCAGTTTTGAAGAAGGTAGGGGGTGCAGGAGGGGCTCAAAAAAATAAGTGATCACAGGAAAGGTTTTGTTTTTCTTCTTTCAAAATGATTTTTGATGGCACATAGTTACTTTCATTTGTTCCCTGACTTTGAGAGGCTGACAAATAGCAATGGCATTCTGAATGCTTATTGTTACTCCTGAGATTTTATGCAGAGTAGAAAGGATTGTTTTGAACGTTTCTCATGTACAACTGGAAGCTGTACTCTTGCTACAAATGATTCATCCAGCAGAAATGATATATAAACAAGACTGCATGCTTGGAAAGCGGATGGGAGGGCAAATTATTTCAGAAGGACTTTTCACTCACATGCCAGCTAATGATCAAAGCTAGCACTCAAAAGTGGGGGCTGGCGGGCGGGGGGGGGGGCTGCAGGTTGGGGACTTCAGAAAGTTTTTGAATTTAACATCTCACAGTCAATATTGAAAAAGGTATTTCTTAAATTTCTGACTAAAATCAGTTACTTTCTTAAGGGAACGATGTAGCAATTGGTTGATTCAATTTTAGGGCTTCATCTGTCCATGTGATTTGGCTTAAACAGCATGGGCTCTGTAAACTGGTGTACCTGAGCAGGGTCAACACAGGGTTGACAACACAGGGCAGGAGAGGCGCTTAGGGTGTGAAATTTAAGGAGGCACTCATTCTCAGGGTCATAAAAGCACGAGGTCAGCACTTGCACAATCCTGAGAGTGAGTGCCTCCTTAAATTTTGTACCCTGTGCGCCTCTCTTACCTCACCCTAGTCTGGGCCCTGGAGCTGAGTTAGAATCAAGCCTCCAGCATTTATTGGTGGGATGACCTTGGGGAATCAGTCAGAATTAGGTCCTGTTGAAACAGAAAAACCCCAAATAAGAGTGACTGAAACAAATAGGAGGTTATTTCTCTATTACAGAAAAGTTTACAGTGATATAGTCCAGGGCTGATATTATTTCTCTATTCCATAAAGTCATCAAGAAGCTAGTGTCCTTCCTGCTCACTGTTCTGCCATCCCTACTGTTTTGTTCTCATGGTTCAAAATGACAGCACCCATGGTCCAAGAAGACAACCATGTTCCAGGAAGCAGAATGGAGGAAAGCACATAAACCATATGAACATATTACCGATTTTTAAAAATTTAAAAATTAATAAAATTGTAATTACAAAAATGCAGACCAGGCTTTAAAAAAAAACCCTAACAATATAAAAACTTATTTTATTTTGACTGTGAAATCACCTGTAATATGATTGACATGCTATTTCTATCATTCCCACGCCAAATTCCCAACCTGAGCCCATGTTTATCACAAATATCAATGATTGAGCCAGCCTTGCTGCCCAAGGTTGGGAATGATTTCAGAAGGAAACATTGTTATGGGTCCTCATGAAATTTTCCTAAAGCCACAACTTTGGGAATGGGAGAGTTATCCAAAGGGGAGTGGTAGATGTCTGTGGTATTTGCCTGCCCAGAATTTAATCCTTATTCTGGTAGTCACACCCCCATTCTGATATGGGTAACTAGCAGGTCTGCTTGCAGTCTTGAGGGAAACTGTCAGTTGGGCTGAAGGTTGGAAGGGGTAGAAATGGAACTCAAGCCAGGGCAATAGCCTCCCTCTCTCCCAAGAATTTGTTTCTTGGATAGAGAGAAAAGGCACAGAAATATGATTGGGGACCATTCTCTCTAACAGAGGCATGGGGTTCAGATAAAGTCCCTGAGCTGCTCTGGATCCCATCCTTCTGAAGCCTGATTCTTCCATTTTTCCTTCAAGTCTTTGTGATGCTTTATATCCTTCCAGTAAACTTCTTTTCTTTTTAAGTTAGCTAGAGTCCATTTCTGTTGCTTGCAACCAAGAACCCTAATTGACACAAGTAGTGATTCATTTTCCTACTTAAAGATTTGGAATTATACAGGTTGGTCTCCTATGTTGTTAACTCTATCTGTTTCTTCTGCAGCCTCCCAATGCGGCCACTTATATCCCCATCTGCCAGTTTAGCTCTGCCCTCTTCCAGAGCCAGTCCCAAAGCAGAATATAAAGAGTCTTGGTCTTCTTTTTGAGAGGTATGACTTGGAATTAAGTCATATCTCTCACATCTGAATTCTAATGATTAACAGGTCTGGTTTCATCCTCAAGACTGAGATTAATGAGGGAATGAGTGAGTTCTGTACATCATCCCAGGGACCAGGCTAAGGCATTGCCTAGAAGGTACCATCCTGGGGAGGGATGAGGCCAAAGTGAAATGTAGACTTCACAAAAGAATGGGTCTTGCCTCTGTATCTTCAGTACTAAAAGGTATGCCCAGCCCATGGTAAATACTCAGGAAATATATGCTGGATGAAAGAATGAAGAAGCAGTAGAGATAAGAAGGGCTGATATTTGTGGTGGCAGAAATCAAGTGAATGGGGTGAGGTGACATCACAGAGATGGAGAGAGAAGTCAGTGAATAAGAAAGTAGAGTACATGGAGTTGACAGTACAGAGAAGTTAGATTCTTAAAGGTGCCAAACCAAGACAGTCATGATGATAGTTGGCTTTCTACACTTTCTTTTGAGTTCTCTACTCCGCTAAATATATCTCTTAACCAGAGTTAACCCCAGGAAGACCCATAGCTTCCATATTCTGTCCCCCTACCCAGCTCCTGATTGGTTGGCTCAGCCACTGAAATAACATTCTGCCTTAGTCCCTCTTCTGGAGTGCTGACCATTTCCCCTGTCCTGTCATGCCTTGCCTTTCTCTTCCAAGTCCTTCTCAAGACCAGAGACTTGCTCCATTTTCTTGACAGGTTTCCTAAATGATGGTCTGGTTAATAAAAACAATAATGACAATATCTAACATTTATTGGACACTTAGATGGTCAGGTCCTGGATAAAGCTCTTAATTTTGTAAAATGCTCACCACAGCCCCTGAAGTAGGCACCATTTCTGTGGCATGGACAGCTAGGTGCCTACCTCATATCCATTATCCCATTATCCCTTATTAACAAATGTTAAAGACTAAATTTACCAGCCTTCCTTGCCCTATGAGTGGCCAAAAATAAAATAATATAAAATAAATGGAAGTTGCTGGGTGAGCTCCTTAACACTGGTAGAGTGTTGGGAATGAATGTGACTCAAGCCATTGAGTGTTTGCCTCCCACATGGGAGGTCCTAGGTTCGGTTCCTGGTGCCTCCTAAAGAAAACAAACAATGAGCAGACATCAAGCAAAAACAACAAGCAGACAATGAGCAAGAACGAGAAGACAATGAGAAGAAACAATGAGAAGACAACAAGAAAAACAACAACAACAACAAGACAACAAGCAAGACAGTGAGCAATGAGCAAAAACAAACGAGCGGGGAGTGGATGTGGCTCAAGCGATTGGATACCCGCCTCCCACATGGGAGGCCCTGGCTTCAGTTCCTGATGCCTCCTAAGGAAAAAACAAAAACAGACAATGAGCAGGAAAAAAAAGACAATGGGCAAAAACAACGAGCAGACAACAAGCTCAAACAGCAAGTAAAACAGACAAGGGAGCCATCTCAGGGAAGGGGGGCTCCAACAAACAAACAAACAAACAAACAACAAGCAAAACAAATGAAAAAACCAACTTAGGGAAGCCTATGTGGCTCAGTGGTTGAGCACTGGCTTCCCACATACCAGCTCTTGGGTTCAATCCCCGGGCCCCATTACCTCAAAAACAAGCAAACAAACAACAACAAGCTGGTAGAGTGTCTTTTTTTGCTCTGACCTTTTCTTCCTCCTTCTTGCCTAGAATGTGGACATAGCCAAAGAGCATCTTGTAACCATGAAGTGGCTTTTAGGAAGGAATCTGTGTGCAAAGAATGGGGGAGCAGAAACACAGAAGGAGCCAGTGCCTCTAATGACTGTGGAGCTGCACAGTGCCTCTGTTCAGATATCTTTTAGAACATAGGAAATAAATCTCTATGTGTCCTTCACATTTCCCATTCTCCCTGGCCATGTGCCTAATTCTGATCAATGGGCTCTGAGCAAAAATTACATGTGTCACTTCTGACCTGAGGCAGTGAAGAGCCAGTGTGCCTTCTCCAGCTCTCTCTTCCTTATCACATTTATGTGGAAAGCCACATGATGAGATGGTAGTGTCACAAGATAGAAGAAACCTAGATCCCTGAATTACTGGATGTTGAAGGGCTTCCATTGGCCTGTCTCAAACTTTAGATAAGTGAGAAATTAACTTTTGTTTTGCTAAATCATTGAGATTTTAAAGTTTATTTGCTACCACTGCATGGATTAACCTACCCTGACCAATACATCCTATTTTATAGATGAAAAGATTGAGGCTCTCAACAATAAAAATGTGCCCCAATCAAATGGCTACCAAGTAACTGAGTTTATTAGATTCATAATAGCCGAGCTCTGTGGTCTCCTTTTTCTTGGTACTGACCACTGCCTGGCATTCCTGTCCCTGTTGACTCTCCATCATTTGCTTCTATCCAAGTCCTTCCTCCTTTCCCTCTGCAGCTTTCTCTTTGGCCTGTATAGACTAGAATGCCATATGCCCAAATCCTAAGTATGACACTAAAATCATAGAATTACTTTTAGTGTTGTAATTCTGTCTTGACTTTATTTTGAGTATTGGCTGGTTGAATTGGCCAATACCGAAAATGGCTGCTCAGCATCTGGCTCCTATTTGGGTTTTGGCAAAAACATGAAATTCAGAATTAATTGCCATAACTGGGTTTGTAGTATTTTCTGTTTGCTGAGCACAGTGAAGGGAAAAAGTGAGATGTGGCCATAACACTGTATTTGAATTATCCAGCTTGGGGGGTTGGAACAACTTGTTCATAAGTAAAACTCACATATTCAACAAATGTTATTAAATTCTAGGGGCCGTGATAGATGCTGAGGATGCAAAGAAAACTTTAGATACTCATAGCACCCAGTCCAGCGACCTATAAAAACAAATAAAATGCAAAACAGTGTGTTAAGCCCTCAGAAAATTAGGATATATCAGGGACAGTGGAGGCACAAATGTGGAGGTGGTCTTTTCCACTCCGAGTGGCTCTAATTCCCAATGAATGAGTTTTATTGACATGATTAGCAGGGTTGCTATATAAGAGTGTTGAGCTAAGTTTTCCCCCATAAATCAACTCTTCTTCCCCCCTTTACAATTAAATCTGTCCCATAGATGAATAAACAAACTGTTGCTCAGTGACGGTAAGATCACAAACATCAAGATTTTTAACTCAGTTCTGTCCAACTGTAGAACTTCAAACCTTCCCAGCATGGACTTCTTAGAAATTCAGTGCTAGTTCCCAAGGCCTCCCTACCTGCTGCGCCTTATTCTTCATTTCTGAAATAAGAGCTCTCCTGTAAACAGTTTCTGGTGCTTGTTTCCTGGCCTCCGGCTGGGGGAGCAAGGACGTTTCCAGCACATATGCTTCCCCACTCTGTAAAGAATGTGTTTATACTTGGTCCCCTCTGAAGGTCGGCGGCGCCCGTACTTTGTCCCAGCAGAATATGTTGGCTGGGTTTTCCTAATCCTTTAGACCCTGTGAAGCAGAGAGCACCAGGTCTGCCCTCTGGCGCCACCTACCGGAACTGTTTCCAGTCCCTGAAGGAGCCTCCTAGAGAGGAGTTGAGATTTATTCAGTAAGAGGATGAATCCTGCCACTTAATTAGCAGAAGAATTTTTTTTTTCTTTAAGGATTAGAGGGTGACTAATAGAGAGAGTATATAGTGAATATATTATTTTACTTTAAAGAGACCAGAGTGTTCCTCCTAAAAATATTTATTTTGTTATTGTATAGAGATCAGGGCATGGGGCACACAGCTGAACATCTGAGCACACAGAAGAGCTTATTGATTTGTTGGTATAATGAAAACCATTAGTTTTGAGCTCATTCTGTGATTCCACAACGGGCACCAAATCCCATATAAGATCCACTGAGGAAGTCTTCAAAGAACGCTGTTCTAGGTGTGTGCCTGGCAAGCAAGTTGCCTCTCCGAGTCTTTGCACAGGAATAAACCAAGTTTGGAGACCCAGCCCTGTCAGATCAAAGCCAGTCCTGGCCTCCAGACCTTGAAACAAGTCACAACAATGAACCTTACTCATCCATTTTCAAAATATGGCCTGTTCTCTTTGCAAAATGTAGCAAAGCCTCTCAGATTGGTGCTGGCTGCAATATTTGATATATTAGGGAGGATCTTGACTCCTTCCAGGTTTCTGCTGGTCTGTTTTAAATCCAAATGCTTGGCTGAGGGTGGTTTTCAGTTATTTTTTCGTTTGAAATGGAATTCAAAACAGCAGAGGCATAAAGCTCAGATACAGTTGGGAGAGAAAAGGCAAAGGCCCCTGGAGTTTCCCGGTCACCCTCCATGTTAAGGAGAAGGAATTAGTATGCATTGTAAATCTACTATGGATTAAGGCACCAGCCAGAACGGGTGATACTATTGAGCCACTGACCATCTACAACAGCTCTAATACTTTTGGTTTTCTTCTTCTGAGTTAGTTTGATGTAGCAATCAAGAACTTGGTGTTAGAATCAAATCCTGCTCTTGCCTCTTGCAGCCCTATAACCATTTTCTATAACCACTGAGCCTCAGCTTCCTCATCTGGAACAGGCCTGTGATAGGGTTGTTGTGAGGTTTAAATAAGAATACAGAAGGCACTTACCACAGAGAGCATCATAAACAGCTAATCATGAGGCAAACCTACTTGTAAGTAGCATCGTTGAAGCCCCTCATAGTCCAGAATCAGAACTTCTGCTCTAAGAACAAAGTGGTGTTACCATTAGAAAAAGTCTGGGTTTTCTTTGTTCTCTGTCATCGAAACTTTCAGATTGCTGAAGACCTGAGGGCTTGGGTATTTTATTCGGACATAGTGATTTAAGTTGCACACCATGTGAATCCATCTGCCCCTGTGGCCTCTTTACCCCAGGTCCCTCCCCTTGAGGTAACCATAAGTCGTAACCACACTGACCTCGCCTAGCACAAGCACTTCCCACAGACAGGAATGTTCTCCCCATCATACCCCCATAGACTTGAGATTTCTTTCAGGTCTGAGCTTAGAAGTCACTTCCTTGGGGAGGCCTTTCCTAATGACCAGTCTGAGTCAAGACCCAACCCAAACCCCCAACAAACGACCTGGTAGCGCCTTCATAATAATGCTGCAGTGATATTGCTCATACATCTTTGCAGAGTGCTGGGCTTGATAAGTAATTATAATAATCTGTTTGATGACTCTTTTCCTCACCTGTCAGCAAACCTCATACAGGCAGGAACTCTGTCTGTCTATTTTGATGCCTGACTAATGGACCCTCTGAGTCCATCTTATCTTAGTTCCTCTGCCCACTCTCCCTGGAACACTATCACCCCATTTTCCTCTCAAACTTCTCATCCTTTTAAAGATACAATTCAAAAATTACCTCTTTAGTGAAGTCACTGTTGAACTCCCATCCTCAAGAGTTATGGATTGAACCATGTCCCCCACAAAGACAAGTTCAAGTCCCAACCCTCAGTTCTGTGGATGTGAACCCAGCTGTAAGTAGCATCATTGAAGATGCTATTAGCAAAGGTGAGGCCAAACTGAAGCAAGGGGAGCTTTAATCTGTCTTCTCAGGCAGAGGAGATCTGGACAGAGTAGGAGGCAGAGGGCCATGTTGGGAGGCAGAGACTGAATTATGGATTGCTGGCAAGCCACCACCATTACTCCACAGATATCAGAGAAAGCAAGATCCTGCTGACACCTTGATTTTGGGCTTCTAGCCTCTAAAATGTGGAGACAATAAATTCCTGATGCTTAAGCCAACTAGTCTCTGGTATTTGTTACGGCAGGCCTAACAAATGAATATATTGAACGACACCTACTTTCAAAAAATTGTGGTAACATATATATATAACACAAAATTTTCCCTTTTAACCATTTTTAAGTGTATGCTTCAATGGTATTGATTACACTCACAATGTTGTGTTACCATCACCTCTATCCATTACCGAGACTTCTTTATGACCCCAAAGAGAAACTCTGTACTTATTAAGTAATACTTTTCCATTTTCCCCCCTCCCCTGGTCCCTGGTAATTTCTAATCTATTTTCTGTCTCTGGCTCTATTAATTTTATTATTCTAGCTATTTCATGTAAGTGGAATCATAAAATATCTGTCCTTTTGTGTCTGACTTGTTTCACACAGTGTGATGTCTTGAAGGTTCATCCATGTTGTGGCATGTATCAGAGAATGTCATTCCTTTTCATGGCTGAATAATATTCCATTGTATGTATATGCCACATTTTTTTAATCCATTCATCTGTTAATGGATGCTTGTGTTGTTTCCATCTTTGGGCTATTATGAATAAATGCAGCTGTTTTTAACTCTTTTGGGTATATACCTAGAAGTGGAGTTGCTGGGTCATATGGTAATTCTATGTTTAACTTCTTGAGGAATTGCCAAACTGTTTTCCACAGCAGCTGCACAATTTTACAATCCCACCAACAACATACGAGGGTTCCAATTTCTCTGCATCCTTGCCAATGCTTGCTATTTTCCTTTTTTTTTTTTTTGTTTTTGAAAGTAGCCATTCTAGTGGTTGTGAAGTGGTATCTTGTGATTTTGATTTGCATTTCCCTGATGACTAATGATGTTGCATATATTTTCATGTGTTTATTGGCCATTCATATATTTTCTTTGGAAGTCCTTTGCCCATTTTTTAATTGGATGGTTTGTCATTTTGTTGTTGAGTTGTAGCAGTTCTTTATATATCCTGCATATTAAGTCCTTATCAGGTATATGATTTGCAATTATTTTCTCCCATTCTGCAGGATGTCTTTTTCACTTTCTTGATAATGCCCTTTGATGCACAAATGCCACCACCTTTTAATAGAGGGATCAATGCCTTACATAGTTTCTCACTTCCAGTGCTTACTGGGTACCTGGCACAATAGAAAAGGCATTCAATAAACTTCGGGTGAATGAATGGAGTAACACTGCCTTCTGAGAGAGTGATGATAATTCAATCATATATTAATATCCTAAGGTGGAAAGATTTAAAAATTGATCATTGCATTTTCTCTTAGAAATGTCTTAAGCCACACAGTAGATACTCACCAACCTCTCCTATATTTCATACTTGCAACACTGGATTTATCATTCATTTCTTATGTTTATAACCAGTTCTCATTACTAGGACTTTGCAGAGATCTTTCGTACATCTTGGTTCCCAGGTGTAAAGATCTTTGATTCTTTGAAGAGAGGAAAAAGATCATTTCATTACACATGGATTCTCTTCAGATTTCAGTTTATCTCATTTTTCCTTCCACTTTTACTACTTCAACAATTGAATTGAGGAGATACTCATGCAGATACTGATACTGATGTCCTTAAATGAGCAGGTGAATAGAAGAAAACATAGACTGGAAGTAGGTGTACTTGATGGGCTTCTTGACATCCCAAAGTCTTGCCTGGAGAATCTTTAACACTCTGTTTTAATTTTCCTGGATGAGTCACTTCCACAATAAACATCACAACAACTAATCTTAATAAGTAACTTTAGTTTTTACATAATATTAAAAACATATTATCTCATTTAATACAACCCTTCTCAGTATTTTCCATCAAGAGAAGTATGTTCTTGATGATCTACACCTCATTAAAAGAGATCAAAGTGTGGATCATCAATTCTGACCTGGTTTTGTGAAGGGTAGTAGATGCCCTTCTGTCCTCGTCTGTAAAGCTTGATGATAATAACAACAATAATCACAAAATGGACTGTAGTAGTTGTTTAACTCCATAGCATCTACTCCCTCCTAGCTCCTGATTTTCCTTTGAAGATTTCCTCCTCCTCTCTGGCCATGTGGTTTGATTGGGCCCCCAAACATCCTGGTCTCAGAGGTGGGTATGCTGACCTACACCTAGGCCAATCAGCATTTCCCACCCCTCCCCTCGGCCACAGTGATTTGTTCAAGGATGGATATGGGACCCAATCAGACTAATGAAACACTTAGACTTTTAAGGGGAGGTGGGGCGGGTGGGGGGGAGCTAATTCTAGGCAAGTGTTCTTTGCTCTAGACTTAAACCTGGGAGAATGTGAGGAACTGCTGTAGTCATTTTACTTAATCATACAGACAAAGAACCAGGAGATAATGACATTACCACATGGAGACTAAGGATGAATGAAGCTACTACTTTCCATAGCAAGCTGAGAGATGGAGAGAAATCCAAACCTCATGATATCATTTGATCCTTGGATATGGCCAGGTCTAAAGCTAGATCTACAGATGACTCTCCAATTATGTATTTCAAGAAAATTCCTTTTTTGCTTAACTAAGTATTCTGTCCCTCACAACCAGAGAATTTTGATCTATTTATGATTCGCCAGAACTAGGCTAAGTGCTTTTACATACATTAGCTTATTTAATCTTTACAACAATCTAAGGAGTGGCTATTATTAGCTCCACTTTGTAGCTAATGAAATTGAGACTTAAAGAAGTGAAATGTTTTCCCATTCACAGGTAGGAGATGTTGGAGTTGGGATTAGAATTCAGGACTTAGCCCTTGTACTGTTTCTTGGGTATGGAAACGTGGTTGGGGAGTGGTAGCAGGTTCCATTCTCAGGCTTCCATACCATCTCAGGTACTTCACCATCCGTTGCTATCCCTCCCTTCCCCAATACTCCTACCCCTTCCTTTGTTTGGCTCCCTCCACCTCTTCTCCTCCACATACTCCTTTACCTCAAGACTCTATGGAGATAAACATTAGCTCCTCCAACCAGCAAGCTCAGGGAGCTCAGATTTAGTCATTCCACTGCCCAAGGCAGGGGGCTGGCTGAGATGGTCCCTGCATGCTCCTTCTGGCCACCTTGCTATGGAAATCACAGCCCTGGCCTGGATGCTGTTGATTCTTCTTCCTTTTCTGGCACAGACCTATTCTCAGAGCCTTCTTTGATAGCACCCTGGACAACCCAGGCTGATAGGTACCCTGCTTGGATAAGGCATTACACTGCCTGGGCATTTGTGTGCAGCTGGCTGTGTTTGAAATCCTGCCTTTCTCTGACTTCACTTCCTGAATGTGCTGACAGGCGTCTGAGCCAAACCAAACAGGTCCACAATGCCATGCCTGCAGAGTATTCCCCTGCGAGTGCAGCTGGGGAAACAAAACTTCTCTCTAGCCCGCAGAGAGGACCTGCCAGCCCTTATATGACCAAGAAGCAGGCCCCATGAGACCTCGTTGAATCTTAATGGGAAATGTTTTCATTTCAGCTAGCGTGGTGTGTGTGTGTGTGCAGGGGTGGGAGTTCCTGATCATTTCTTTTTAAGTTAACAAGTCTATGAGAAAAATTGCTAATTATTACTTGCCTGCTATATACATGTGCTTTACACATCCTAACAACTTTCCAAAGTAACCATAGTTGGACTCATTTTACAAAGGAGGGAATTGAGGCTTAATGATATTAAGGGATTTGCTTTGTACTTCTCAGCTGCAAGCAGCAAAGCTGGGATTTAACCCAGGGATGCTTGACTCCAAGATCAGTGCAACTCCTCTACCTCATAATACGTTGATTCTTTGTATAGCCAAAAGAGTAGAAAGGAACAGTGGAAAGGGTAGAGGCTCTTTTGTCTTCCTAGCTCTCTGAAGTTGGGCAAGTTAGTTTTGTTTTCTCTGAACGTCGGTTTCCTCATATGCAAAATGGAGTCATGACAGTGCCTGCGTGGCAGGGAGGTTGTAAGGCTCAACTGAGATGTAACTTTATGTGGCAGTACTATTCAGGAGCAAGGTCAGGTGTGGACAAAGCAGCTCTTTGGAGTCAGAAAGACCTGGGTTCAGCTCAGGTTTCCACCAGTCAATTATTCCATGAACACAAACAAGGTCTGAAGCACCATTTCCTCATTTATAAAATAGAACCCTAACATTTACCTCATTAAGTCCTAGCACAGTGCCTACTACATAGTAGAAGGTTAGTAAATGGTATCTATTATGAACATCATACAGGTGTCAGGAATTGTTGATTCCTACTGTATGAGTTAGGATAGGCCAAGAAATGCTACAATAACAAGCAACCCTTAAATCTAAGTGTCTTAAAACAGCAAAGTTTAATTCTTCCTTGTGCTAAATCCAATATAGGTATGCTGGGGGAAGGAATCAGGCTGTGACCTACCTCAGTCTCATTTAGGGGCCCAGGTTGATGGACTTTCCATCTCTGTTTTCACAATTGCCAAGGCAGGGAAAAGAGAATATATTGACCTTTGTACTAGCATTTAAGCTTCCACCTGGATATATGTCATTACTGATCACATTTCATTGATTGACACAAGTCATAAGTCCTCATCCAACTTCAATGAGGCAGGGAAGTACAACGTTACCTTGTGCTCAGGAGGAGAACTGAAAATGCTTGGTGTAGAGCACTAAAGACTACTTCATCAATTCCCAAACTATCTTCCCTCTCCACCTCTCTTTGTGCTGTCAGAGCCCTTATTTTTGTCTATTTTTAAACTTTATTTTCAGTATTCACCCTCCCATGTGCTTAGAAAAAGGTGGTTCCAAGGGGTGAATCATGACTGTAGGCAAATCATGGTGTTCTCATTCCCTTTGCCAGTAATGAGTTTAGGCATGTGACCTGCCTGTGGCCAATAGGACCCAAGGGCAAGTTTCCTGGAGTGGAGGTAGGAACTTCTAGGAAAGGTTTCTCTTGTTAATAAGAATAGAAAGATGGAAACAAACACCCTGAAGAAAATTATTGTATTTACCTATGATGCCAGGAGCTGCTGCAGCCATCTTGAGTCCATGCAGGGAGCTTCCTTGGCACACTGAGAATGGTAAACTGAAAAGATGGAAAGCACCTGGGCCCATGATGATGTCATTGAGCCACTATATGAGCCACCTCTGGGATGCCTTGCTTAAATTGCATCTTCTGTTACTGACCCCTATCAGCATCCTAACTGGTGCACTGATCAATGATATAACAGCCCATCTGCCTGCCCAACTTCTTCTAAAATTTGACATAAGGTCAGGCAAAGTTCCCCCTCTAAGGAGCAACTGAGGAAGAACCAATACATCCTGGAAAAGACTAGCCATCAGAGGAAGCTGATGGACAGAAAGTCCTGAGGAGTTTTGGGAAATGCCAAAATTCCATCCAGTGAGTATTTATAACCAAAGAAGGCAGCAACTTAATCAATGATTTGGTAGCCCAGTTGTCTGAGGCGACCGACAGGCAATGTTTTTTAGAGCGTGTATGTGAAGGAAGTCTGGATAGTAAAGAATTGTCAGGGCTTCTCAGCACTCTTCTGGCTCCTCCAGAGAGGGAGAGTTTGAAGCAGGGCAAGGAAAGTTCATTAGATGTTGCTACAGCCTGGATGAAATATCCCGGGAGACTATCTGATTACTTTTGCTCACATGCTGTGCACATCAAAGAACCTTCTGACAACTAATTCAGTTCTGCAGGGTCCTTGGTATAGATGTAGGGGGTATGCTAGGTAAGGGATCCAAGGTCACCAGAGCATCTGGTTCCTACAAGAATAGAGGAGGAGGATATGGTTCTTGAGGGCTGAAGGCCTTGAGTGGCCTTGAAAAAGGCACTTCAAACTCACTGGGAGTCTCAGCTTCTGTTCTGGTGAAACATGGCTACTGTGAGTACTCCAAGAGTAGTCATGAAAAAAAAGTGAAGATAACATGAGATAGTAGAGGTGAAAGCACTTTGTCAACTATAAGAATATGAATTGGTGGGTACAAAAATCTCATCACTTGTCACTCTCCCCTTTACCTACTCCACTGCAGGCATGCAGGCCTTCTCTTAAATCCTAGGACACACTGAAGTCTTTCCCCAATCAGGGTCTTCCCTCGTGCTGACCTTCTGCCTGCAATTCTCTACCCTTACTCTTCTGCTTTTCGCCTGATGAACTCTTAGTCATCTCCTAAGTCTCAGCTCAAATATTTCTTCAGAAAGTTCTTCTTTACCTCTAACCCAGTTTAAATTGTTATTCTCTTTTCTAGTGCCCCTTTCATCTCCATTATACATGTCTGTAGCAGTTTGATATTGTTTATGAATTCCAAAAGTAGATATAGGATTATGTTTGTGAACTGGTCTTTTCCCCTGGGCATATTAGATTATATTGGATTCAGAGGTTTCACTTACTTGATTAAATTATGATTAAGGCTTTGATTGGGCCATGTCATAGGACATTGAGTCCCCACCCCCTTGGTGGGCAGGGACTTACAGAGAAAACCACACAGCAGAGAGTGGAGTTTTGAGCTGGAGCCCCAGGAAGTAAACACAGAGAAGCAGATGTGGCAGAGGTCCTGGGAAGAGAGATGAGCCATTATCCTGATAGTCTACAGCCGGCCTTGTGGAGCGAGCAGAGCAGCCGAGCCTGGAGAGAAATGAGCCTGGGAGAGGGACGAGACTTATCCCAGCCTACAGCTGATATTGGAAGAAGCTGGGACCATGGAGCCTTAAGAGGAAGAGGAAGCCTGTACCCTTGTAGATGTCGGCAGCCATTTTACTCCAACATGGGGCAACAGACTTCAGTGAGGAAAGTAACTTATGCTTTATGGCCTGGTAACTGTAAGCTTCTACCCCAAATAAATACCCTTTATAAATACCAACTGATTTCTGGTATTTTGCATCAGCACCCCTTTGGCTAACTAACACAATGTCAAAATGTATAATCATGCATTTATCTGTGTGTTTCCTCATTTAATATTGCTCTTACTAGATTATAAACCCCATGAGGGCAGGCATCCTGTCAATTTTCTTTCAAAAGGAGGAATTCAATATTACTCTCCGGGTAAAATGAGTGTTGTATGAATATAAGGGGTTCTTAGTCAATTCCCCCAACATACATAAACATTGGCCTCTTTGTTATATACATCAAAGAGTTGGGATAGTTTGGGTCAATCGGCCCCACTGAGCTTAATCAATTCTGGGTGACTAGATAAAATCAGGCTTGGGTCCTACAAAGGTGAGTCCAATCTGGCATGGTGCTGAAATAACTGAGCACTGTCATCCTGGGAGGCCTGGCTTAGGCGGTGCAGTCCTCTTTCTTTGACATCTGTTTATTTGAGCAGGAGGGCTCTGGGCCATTTTGCAAGTCGACTTTCCTTCAGGATGTCAAAGTGACACAGTGGAGAGGAAAACTTAAGTATGGGACTAGTGTAGGTGAAAAGTGAACTTCCCAATGTCATACCTCAGACCTAACTTGTCAGAAATTTGCAGAAGAAATGTGGAATAGATGTAGTTTGGACAAACCTATCTTCTTCCCATTTCTCTTCCAACTCTGGGATTACTATAAATGCCACAGGCATTCTAAATTAAACTAAACACTCTGATCTAACACTCCTTACCCAGCCCCTTCCCCATGAGTCCATCATCCAAAAGGCTGCCATAGTGACTCTTTCTTCTCTGCTTCAAATCCTTCTATGGTTTTCCATCCCCTGCAGGATAACAAGCAAGCTCTTAGCATGGGCTCCTTTACAACCTGACCCTTATCAAACTTTCCTGCTTCATCTCCCTTCACTTTTCTTCTCACACCTTAATTCCCAGTCACTCCAAGCAGCTTACCAGCCCCTAAACACACCATGCTTTCTCATGCCTCTGTGCCTTTACACACACATTCTTTCCCTTCCACCTTTTCTGTCACTGGATCAGCTCAAATGCCCCCTTTCCAATGAAGTTTTTCCTGATAATGGCTCTGCCTCCTCCCATCTGGCACCCCATCTTATAGTATATATGTACAGCATTAGAATAGTTGCTGCTTCATCTCCGCACTCCTTCCCACCAGAGTGAGAGTTCCTTGAGAACAGGAATTGTATCTTGCTCATCACTGAGTCCCTATGGACTAGTTTAGGACCTCACAAAGACCCAGGCCCAGTGGAATGCCCTCCTTTGGGGATCCAAGGGAAGCCTCTAGGCAAAACTAAGGACTAGGATCCAGATTTAGGATGGGATATTTTCACTTTCTGGGGTATCCCCAACTTCTAACCCTCTTACCCTTTTCCATGAGTTTCTTTTTGACCCAGGTAGAGGTGGGTGGTGGAAGCAGGTAGAGCAGACTAGATGGCATTGTATTTTTCCTTGGTCCATCTGATGTATAGCTTCTCTAACAACAAAAGAACACAGAGAATAGATGGATTAGCATGATCAAGCAAATATTGGGTACCAACTTTGGACCCTTGAAATACATCTAACTTACAAATGGAAAGTCTGCTATGTCACTACAAATGAAGTTGGTTGTTTTTAATAAAGCCACATCTGGAACTATTTTTTTGTGCCTACTAATGATACACATATTATCCTTCCCCATCTCCTTCCTCCAAGCCTAATATTTCAGGTAGACCAGTTTTATACAAGAAGATGCCTACTTGCGTAGTAGAGAAGGAAAGGGATGCTCTGTGTGGTTAGAAGTATGAATGTGCTAACAGTTTAATTCTTTTAAGGGCACGAATTGAGAACAAGGCTTTAGAACTTGATGACTGGACAACTTTGACTTCTCTGGGATTTCTAATCGATCTGGGGTTGTGCACTTGGAAATGGATTTCACCAGGAAAAAAAACTAAGACCTGGAATGATTGGGGCGGAGGGTTTAAGATCAATTGTTTATCAATCATTTATTTTTATGAATACTGACTATACCAGGTACTGTACTAGTAGTCTGGGCATAAGCAAATGAGGATAAGACTCTGACCAGGAGACACAGAGATTCACAATGATAGTAAGGGATATCACAGAAGTTTTGAAAAAAATGTTATGGATGCTTGGTGGGGAATTATTCATTCCACCTGAAGAGGGAGTTAGCAAGGAAGGCTTCACAGAGAAGGTGACACTTGTGCCAAGAGTTGAAAAAATGGGTAGGGTTCATCAGTTTACCCAAAAGGATTGGTATTCTAAGTAGAGGGATGAGCACAAGCAAAAGCATAGAGTTGATAGGGCATGGGATTCAGAATTCATTCAAAGATAGATATGTTTCTGATGGTGGGTCTGTAGCCATTCAATTCAGGGTGTATTAACCTTTGTTGAATCATAAAGATCTATCTGTAAGAACTAGATAAAAGCCATTGATCTCTCTCCCTAGGAAAGTCACACACATGCACACATACATACACACAATATTGTAGGTAATTTCATTGAGTTCATGAACCCTCTTCCCCAATGGACATCCAGGGTTAAGAATCCTGATCAAATTATTTATTAAATATATTTAAAAGAGGTGAAATGAAGAGAAGATTAATGACTTTATATGCCACTAGCTTCATCTTCTTCAACTATTAGTGTTACCCAAAGCATAACTCATTCTATGTCTGTAATAAAATTAACCTTTGAGTACCTACAAGTAATTAGCTGATTTTCTGTCTCAAGAGTTTATATAGGAGGCCATTGGTTAACTTCTTCTACCACAATTTTTTCCCCACCCGTTTTGGTTAGGATGGTTAGAATTTCGGGGACATGCATTTGGAATGAGAGTTGAAACAACTAAGTTTGGAGATAAGGCCGAGATTCAGAACTAAAAAAAAATAAAGAAGAGAAACCTGGAGTCTAAAACAAACTGGGGAGTGGTGTGGCTTCTCTGTGCTGCAGTGTTGTCTGGGCTTAGTCTACCTTTGCAGGTAATTAATTCCCCAGCCTGCTTATTTTTTCTAGTTGGCTCTTGTTTAGCTTACACAGAGCCCCACCCCAAAGTGCTTTATTGTCCCTCTGCTGACTATTCCTACATATGGTCAAAATCAACTCACCTTCCGGGTTGCTGACATCGGCAAATTCACTGCTTGGCAAACTGGGCTCTGCTCCCAGTAACCCTTTGTTAAAGAAGTGTTATTACAATGGAGTGTGTCTAATATCCAAAAACCCTGACAATTCCTTCCACTCCTAGATAAACTCCTCAGGAGAAACTCTCTATTTGGATTTGCAGCCACAGGCAGCAATATTAGACCTGTTGGGTACTAGAGCACTGCTAATGAGCAAACAGCCCTGCCTCAATTAGTGGTTTATGAAATATTCCTGGATATCAAATTGCTTTTGCTGCTTGATAATCACACTGGCTCTTGGGATGAAAAGCAACCAAGCAAAAATTGTTCCCCTGTTGAGTACTGTTTTGTTGATCTCCTAAGTTATATCTGTAGACAGAATTTAAGTTTCCCATTTCCCCAGAGCTGGAATTTGCTTTACACATGGAATCACTGTATTGGTGTTCATGTTCTCTTGCTGATCTTTTCCATAGCATCTAGAGTACTATCTTCTGAGACTGATTCTATAATACTTATTGAACAAAGTCGATTATTTTAGAAACAAATTAAGAAATAAACTGTCAAAGGATATAAAAATGGTAAACTGCTATACTGGTAATTTTCTTAGGAGTGTTTATGTCTGGCAGAGAGAGGCAGAAATAGAGATACAGGTAGATATACATTTTCTTCTGCAGTATTATGACTTAATTAATGAAATGGGCAGATGTTTCATCCTAGTAAACAGTGATTGCAACTTCTGGTTTGATTCTTCCTAGTTTGCTTCTTAATGATCAAATAACTTCAGGGTGCAGTAATGTTAACCCCAGCAACTGAAAAGAAAAGCTTCAGTAGATAGCTTGGGGAGAAAAAGTAGTAAAGGGAAAGGAAGTCAAGATCTGTTATTGATATTTGAATATATTTATTGTGACAAGAATGCTGTTATAAATATTCATAAGCAAAGACCATCTTTTTAATCTAGGAATTGTTAAAAGTGAAGATTCCAAATTGGAAGGATACATCTTTTGTATAATCTGTCACCAGTTCCTACTTTAAGAATAAGCATCTATTGTTAAATTTCTACTAACATTTTAAGTGCTCATAGCACATGCCAATTGATACAATCCCAAACTTTAAAGTGTTTGACTTGGGCTGCCCCTCTCCACCACAACCCCCCTTCTCCCAGCACCCTGAAAGACCACACTATCCTTTGGTAAACAATCCCATATAGACAGTTGGGGGGAGAGAAGAATATAATTTGATGATAGCACCAGCTACATTTCTATAGTCCAATAAAGAACCATTTTTAGTGCTTGATAGTAAGAAGCCCTGAGAGATTGACACTCTTAACTCTTTCAACTCCACCCATCCTTAATCTACAGATAATGTAGAAAAGAGGTGAAGGATAGTTTTTCAATATTTTATTGTATTTTCTTAAATATCCTTTCTGGAATTTTCAGAAACAAAACATAAAAAAATTATATATTTTATTACAAATGGTAAACTCAGAGTGCTCCAAATCTCTTATTTACAAACAACACTGGGCAGAACACCCAAACAAACAAACATGAAATAACTTACAAAGGCATGAAGCTGTTTATTGACAGTAATCAGCTTTCATCAAATTAAAAAATATATATATATATGTACATACACAGTTAAGGAAGGCAGGCCTTAAGAGTTCATCTGTAGGCTCAGCCTCCATCTCACAAACCACCCTCCCGCCTCCCCTCCCCACCCCTTCCCACCCCCCTTTGTGTTCTTACGGAGTACTACAGAAGCAATCTACAGTCTCTATTGCAGTTTGTAATCCCTCCCCCACCCCACCCCCCTTTTAATACTGAATGAGATCGAATGTTAGGTCCATGCAGTTCTTGGTCAATGTTAAAGAAAAGTTTAACGTTCCGTTCGCGCGGGGACAGCCCGTCCGCAAAGCCGGGCACCCGCAGGTGGCCGCTCCCTGGCTCCACACCAAGGGAGGGCGCGCCCAGTCCTTCCCACTCGTGCACACTGGGGGCGCCGTCAGGACGCAACCCAGTCCAACTTGGATAGCCTTGGCTTTAGTCCTCGGACACTTCTTTTCTCTCTCTCTCGCAACTTGTCAAGTTCTCAAGTTCGTCTCTCCGTGTCATTTTTTTTTTCTCCGTTTCCCCTCAACCCCCGACAGTCTCTCCTCAAAACGTTTGCAACTGCTGCGTTAGCATAAGTTGGCACCCACTGTTAACGTGGTTCATGACTTTCTGTTTAAGCTGTGCCACCTGTTCCCTGAGCATGTTGGCCGTGGACGCCAGCTCCGAGTTCTGCGCTTTCAAGGTTTTCACTTTTTCCTCCAGCCGGGCGATCCTCTCCAACTTCCTTTTCCGGCACTTGGAGGCAGCGATACGGTTCCTCATGCGCTTCCTCTCCGCCTTGATCCGCTCCTGTGACTCCATGTCGATGGGAGACAAGGGCGGCGTCTCCCCGGGCATCTCGGGGACCGTCTGCGGCTCCTCCTTCAGGGCCTGCAGCCGCGGGTGCTGCACGGGGATCTGCTGGGGCAGGTGGTGTGGCGGTTGCGGCTGCTGCTGCTGCTGCTGGGGCTGCGCGGGAAAGGCCAAGCCGCCCGTGCCGTAGGAGGGCGCCCCGCCGCCGCTGCTCAGCGCGCCGGGGTTGAAGTTGCTGAGGTTGGCGTAGACCGGCGGCTCGCTGTGCAGGCTGGCGCTGAAGCCGCCGCTGCCACTGCCGCCCGCCACGGAAGCCACGGCCGGAGCCACCAAGCCCGCCCCGCTGACCGGCTGCGCCGCGGACGTGACGCTGGGCAGAGTGTTTTGGCTGTGCAGTTCGGCCAGGGCGCGCACGAAGCCCTCGGCGAAGCCCTCCTGCTCGTCGGTCACGTTCTTGGGGCACAGGAACTGGGTGGGGGTCGGCGTGGTGGTGATGTGCCCGTTGCTGGACTGGATTATCAGACGCTCCAGCTCGGGCGACGCCAGTTTGAGCAGCCCCACGTCGGGCGAGGTGAGGAGGTCTGAGTTTTTGGCGCGGAGGTGCGGCTTCAGGCTGCCCACCGGATCGGCCAGGTTCAGGGTCATGCTCTGTTTCAGGATCTTGGGGTTGCTATAGCCGTAGGCGCCGCTCTCAGACTGGAGGAACGAGGCGTTGAGGGCATCGTCGTAGAAGGTCGTTTCCATCTTTGCAGTCATAGAACAGTCCGTCACTTCACGTGGGGTTTGCCTGGGCTGCGCGCAGAAGTTTCCGGACCGCAACAGCGCGCGGACAAGCGGGAGACACCCGCGCCTTCCCGCGCCTTTGGCAAGGAAAGTTTCTCTTAAGAGCGCGCGCACCCGCCGGCTGTCCTCGCCTCTGCGCCCTCCGCACCCGCGCGCTCCAGGGAACGCAGGGTTAAGATGCCGCCAGAACTCTCTTACTTGTCCGCACGCGCGCGCCGCTCCGCTTTGAAAAGTCGCGGTCACTCACTGAGCGCTCGGCTGGCGCAAAGGTTCCTCGGGGCCCGCCGACCAACTCTCTTCCCGGGGACAGCGGCTCTCCGGGCGGCGCTGGTCAGTTCGCAACCCGCAGTGGCTGGCCGGCCGGCGACGGGTCTCGGCCGCCCCGACTCCGACGACTGTCCCCTCCTCCGCTGCAAGGGGGAGGGGGGCCGCCCGGCAGCCGCGGCTCGCGCTCGCCCAAGTTCAGCAACCCGTGCGAGCGAAGCTCGGCGCACGTCCCTCCTCTCGGTCCTCTCTCCGCCGCCGCCTTCTTCACCGCCGCCGCCGCAGCTTAAGGCAGAGGAAAGGTTTGCAAAAGTTCGCTCCGGGACCCGGGGCCACTTGTCCCCTGTCCTCCCGGCCGAGAAAGTTCTGTGCCTCTGCAGCCGTTCGCTGGACTTCCCCCGGCGGGCGGGTGGGCAGTCGTCGCTCTCCGCGGCTGTCAGTGCCCGGGCAGCGGGGCACTCCTCCGGCGGGCGGCTGGAGAAGGGGCTCTCCCGGCGCTGCTCCTCGAACCACCAGCCCGGAGCCACAGGCTCTAGCTCTGGGCAGTTGGTGAGAAAATGGAAAAGAAAAGAAAGATTTGCAGGTCGGACTCCACTGCCGTTCTGACTGACTGTCTTTCTCCCTGAGTCGGCGCACCTCCACTCCCGCCTCGCCTCTTCAGCCACACTCAGTGCAACTCTGAGTCCTTATCCAGCTCGGAGCTCAACACTTATCTGCTACCAGTCAACCCCTAAAAATAGCCCATGATGTCACCCCAAGGCCTTCCCATTGGCTTGCGTCGCTCTCAGGGGGGCGGGCCCGCCCGTCGCTATGGAGACCCCACCCTAGAAGATTCTTCTCTGGGCCCGCGGAGGCTCATGGGATGAGGTAATGCTCCGCTGCCCTCCTACAGTTGGGCCCTTCTTTCTCCTCCTCTCCCCCTCCCCCTCCCGCGCGAGCTCGCCTGTCTCTTCCCCCTCCTCTCTCCGGCCCGTCTTTCCCGGCCCGCCCGGTGCATTGTGGGCTGACGTCTTGGGGTTTGACTGTCCAGTGACGGCGGCCGCCGCGAGCTGGCTGACTGGAGCTGACGCTCGCAGCTTCTGACAGAGGCGGCCTCAAGTTCTGGGCTTATGACCGCAATGCAAAGGATACCGGGACCCGGAAGGCTGGGGAACCGGGCCAGTTGTCTGGGGCCGAGAACGTGGGGGCGGTAGTATGTCTCCACTTTGAGGGGCTCGAAGTCACCCACGGGCATTTCTCCAGCGCGAGGGACCCGGAGGCTGAGAGCCCGGATCTGTGTTCTTCTCCCCCCCCCGCCCCCGCGCTTCCGGGGAGCCGGAGCGCCGCCCTTAAGGTGGTTCTGTTAAGTCTCCGGTGGGGGCGAGTGAAAGTGCGCTTTAGATGAGGGGCGGTGTCGCGGGAGTCGACCCCCTACATTGAGAACGCTTGGAAGTTTGTTTCTTGGTCAAGTTCAGGAGCAACCGTTCTCGCCGCTGTCTGGCGGTGCCTAGAGCCGAGGGATTTGCATTGCTCGAAACCCGGCACTCCGCTAAGTCCCCTCTGCGCCCCATATCACCCTCCAGCACCAAGAGGGAGAGCCTGCATGGGGGTTTTGCCTCGGAGGGGAGGTTTTTATATGAGGTAGGGTTAGGAGCGGACTCAGCGTCCAATTGGGAATGAGCGTTTGTTTAGAGAATCCGAAACTCGGGGAACCCCGGGGATCGCCTGCTCGCACACACCTACACCACT
>JAQZBX010000002.1:61958-76823 GCA_029593785.1 Cabassous unicinctus
GACAACCCCCAAAGTCCCCAAAAAGCCCAAGTATTTCAACTGCCCCTCCTCTCCCTGCCCCAAAAATGTCCAGTGGCCACCAGCTCCACCTCACTGTTACAATTTCTTCCATTGCTTGAATCACAATATGTCTACAACAGAACACCACCAAGTCCACTCTAGTCCACAGCTCCTCCCCCCACCCTGAGGGGACTTGGAATCTCGTGCCTCTGTCAGAAGCTGCTACAGTGGGAAGTGTGCAAATCACTCAACTCTGTGCTGCAGGTGGGACCCGTGAGATCTATCTCACTGAACCGTCAGGAGTTACTGTGGTATCATCGCCTCCAGGCCTAGGGAGATGGTTTCCAGATAGCCCCCTCCCTGGGAGTTTCCCAGAGCCTTGTAGGAGGAGGATGGGCTGCCAGGATACAAGAGTTTGATTTGGCAGGACCAGGTCCGTTTTCCTGTGAGGAACAGTAAGGGGAGGAGGTGAGGGAGGAGAGGGAGGTTTAGAAGTCAGTGCCTTCCCAGGCCTTCTGTCTAGAACTGGGGCTTGAAATGGGACCAGAGCAATTTAAGTTCCTAGGTTCTAATTCTGGCTTTTCTCCCCTGAAGTTGGGGGAATTCAGCCTTGAATTCATAGTCCCGGGCCTTAAGGTATTTGTGGCTTTGAGAATTTGGAATCAACAGTAAAACAGCAGCTGGTGTGGTGTCAGTGGGAAATCTGCCAACTTTTCTCCATGCTGGGCACTCACCTCTCAGTCACTCCTGCCACAGAGAACTGAGTGGCTGCTGTGAGCCAGGCACTGAGCAGAGGGAGGTGGATAGGGGTAACAGTGGTGACAAGATCCAACAACTCCTTCCCTCAAGGAGGCTCTACCTCTATATTGTTGCCCTGAACAAATTTCTGTTGTAATCAGGGAACTGGTGTTCTTAATAATTATTTTTACCATAACTAGTGAAAATAATTTTCATATATTAAACACCTACCATTTTCCAGGCATTCTCCTAAGCAATGCAAACTTTTCTCCCTACAACCATCTTGAGACATATATATTACCTGTCTTTAACATATGAGGAAGTAGGTCCAGAGAGGTTAAATATCTTGCTTAGGACGTACAGGCGGCTGGAAACTGACATTCCCCATTATCTTCTTGGCGCTGGTAAACTTTCTTGTGAAGTATTGGTTGTCTGCAGAGGAAATGGAGCTTGTGGTATAGGAGAAATTGTCTTGCCTGATCCTCTGATTGTAAGTCCTGAGAGAGACTCCTTTCAGCGCTCCCATATTTAGAAACTCCAAAACCTAGGACTTTGGCTATATATCTTTTTGCCTAAGGGTTCTGTATGTTCCTCCCTGCCTTATGTGGTTTAGTAGGCTGATTTTCTCCTTATGTTGAGAAATAGCATATTTCATCCAAAAAATAACAAATCTGTTCATGTTAACGCCCCTGCTTGGAAACCTTCATTGCCTTCTCCTTATATAAAGGAGAGAGTTCTGACTCCTTTGTCACGGAGAAGGGGCCCTTTGCAATCTAGCTCTTGCTCTTTCCAGGCTCATCTTTCACTCCTAGTATCAATCAGGAAAGGATGGGTTATGCTACCATAACAAGCAACCCTAACATCTCAGTGGATTAACACAATGAATGTTTATTTCTTGCTCATGCTGCATGTCCAGTGTGGGTCTGCAGGGGAGCTCTGCTCCCTATGGTCACTCAAGGGTTCAGGCTGAAGGAGGCTTCATTGTGACACATGCTTCTTACAACTGTCTTGGCTTGAGGGGGAAGGTCGTGGCAAATCAGTCACTAGCTCTCAGAGCATCCACCTGGAAAGGATGCATCTCTTCTCATATATCATTGGCCAAAGCAAGTCACATGGTCATGCCTAACTTTAAATCTGTGTAATTCTGCCTGCTGTCTTGAAGGGAGAGAGCCAGGAATATTTGGGGAACAACACTGATGGACTGTAACATTCTCCCATTCTGTTCACAAAATGTTTGGCTCACTCCCCACCTGCAGGCAAAACTCTTCACTCTTCTTTAAAGGAGACAACCCTAAAGACCCACCCAGTCTCAGCATCCAGCTCACTGTCCAGGATTTCTGGGTGCTGGTAGTAGAGTTTCCATCAGACCCAGATGTGACTCCTCTTCATCTAAAAGCAAGATATCTACCCTGCACACCCTCAAAATGTAATGCTGGGATAGAGACAGTATAACTGCAGTGAACACTCCCATTTGGAAAGGGAAGAAATGAGAGACCACAGCAGGCACTGGTTCACCGAGCAGACATTTGGAGGACTCCCCTATCCAATACTCTGATTAGACTCTGATAATGCTCCGAATGTGGCTGCCCTGTCCATTGTTGTCCATGACCCCTGGCTTTGCCCTGAGAGAGTCTTCCTTTTTACATCTAAAGCAGGCATTGGGAAATAGGCTTTTAAATAAGCTTGTAACAATGTGGGGGATAAATGTGTAGCATATCTTCAGTCCAGTCTCTTTTAATCCAGGCTGATGTTCTTTTGGCAATGCAACTCTCAAAAATGTGGTTTTGTGTTTTTTTGTTTGTTTGTGTGTTTGTTTTTTTGTAGTATGCTTCTTATCTATTTGATTCTAGGTGTTCCATGTGCAAATAGCATAGCCATATTTCTTTTCTAGACATATTTCTAGATTTTATGGTTTGCCATATTTCTTAGTTTTCTTTCTCTCATTCCTCCACCCCCATCCCCACTCCTACCTTGATTTTGAATGCTTTAGGCTTATTGGGCTTTGGTGGGAGAGTCATAACTTGTCTCCCTTTTCCAGAGCCATTTTGTCCAATTGAAAGTTTATGTTGTATATCATCTTAATTTGTCCAGAGGTGTTTACAATAGATTTGAATGCCATACCCTTGACTTGATCTTTACTTCAAGGCCTTGCTTTAATGAGCTCTTTCTTGCTGGAAACTGTTTCACTATTTAGAATTGAGAAACAATTGCCTCTTCCATCCCTGCAAATCTCTGAATTTGTAGTTTGTCTCTACTCCCTTTTATTCTTGCCTGAAAACTGTTCAGATCTTTTCTGAGCTCATTACATTTTTCTAATAACTTTCTAGAAGAGCAACCAACTGATGCTACTAAGATTCTGGTTTACAACCTCTTGCCTTAGTTCATTAGGCTCATGATCTGCCTTCTAAGTTATCACTGCATTGCATTTGCCAAATGGATCATCATCCTTTCAGCCTCCAATAACAATGTTCTTAATGACTGCCCTGTAAACAAATGTTTAGTTTTTATTCTTGTTGTGCTTATTGTTGTTACTGCATTTCCCCATGTCCAGGTGCCTGTTTTTATATCAGTCAGAATAGGCTAGGTTATGCTGTCAAAACAAAGTCTTAAAATCTTAGTAGCTTTACACAAAACCTTTATTTCTTGTTTATACTAAATAGTCAAGGCCCGAAAGGCTCTGCCCAATGTACCCACTCAGAGACCTAGTTTGGAGAAGGTTTCATCTTGATACATGCTTCCAAAATCATCCCAATCACCTTGGCAGGAAAAAGAAAGAAAGGTGAATTCACATTGGCTTTAAAATTTTCCTCCCCAAAGTGACCAACATTACTTCTGTTTACATATTGTTGGCCAAAGCTAGTCACATGACCATACCTAAGTTAAAGGATACAGAAAGGTGCAGTCCTACTATGTGCCTGGAAGATTGAGAACTGGAAATGCACATCTCTGTATAGGCTAGGTTATGCTGTGGTACCACTCCAAAAACCTTGCTGAATTACAGCCATAGAGGTTACTTCTCACTCACACTACATGTCCAGAATGGGTTGGCTGTGGGTCTGCTTCATACACATCATCATTGCTCCATGACCCAAGCTGACCGAGTACCCCCTCTCTGGAGCATAGCTGATCACCATGGCAGAGAGAAAAAAGCATAGTGAACCACATGCTGGCTTTTAAAACTTCTCCTGAGAACAGATCACATGGCCAGACTTGATTTCAGTGAGGAGCGCAGCAGGTGTATGTGAATGGTAATGCAGTCTACCACACCCTACAGTGCACAATCTTCCCATTTCTGTCTCAGCCACCCCAAATATTTTCCATTCCTCTATCATTTTATTTTTTTGTCTTCCCATTTACTTTTACCCTTAATTGACATGCCACCTGGCAAACTCCTACTCATCCTTCAGGAGCCAGCTGTAATTATCATCCCCTCTGAAGCTTTTACTTATCCATTCCTCACCTCACCCCCAAATAGCAATTATCTTCTTTGGTTCTCAGCACACTGGGTACATACCTGAAGTAGAGACTGTTTGTCACATGATCTCATAAATGTCTTCTTAAATCCCTGCCTCCAAATCCAGGAATTCTGTCTATTCATTTCTGAATCTCTAGTGCTTAATATGGTGCCTAGCACACATGGAAGGAAGAAAGGGTGCTCAATAAATGCTTATTGGCTGATTTTTTTTTCTATAGTCCTTTCTATGGTGGAATTAAGGGGGTGTTTTAATAGCCAACTAGCAACCATACCTTGTTTTTATACAAATTAGTTGGAACACGTCACACTCTCCTCCTGAAACCTCCTTAGAGCATCCTATTGGATTTGGGATAAAACCCCAAATCTTTACCTGTTCTATAAGGTTCACATGATCTGGGCCATGCCTACTTGTCTAGATATAATCAGTACTTCTCCCCTCATTATTCTTCAGCCACATTGGCTGTACCTGTATCAGTCAGGAAAACCTAGGTTGTACTATAGTGAAAAAACAATCCCCAAATCTTATGAAAAGATTTTCATTTCTTGCTCCTGTTACTTGTCCATTGAGGACTGGCAGGAGCTCTGCTCATGTTGTTTTCCTCTGGGACCCAGGCTGATAGTGCATCCACTTTTGGGAACTTACAGATATCATGATAGAGGGAGAGAGAGCTTTGAAGGGTCTTAACCTGGCAATTAAGTGCCTTAGCCTGAAAATGTCACTGTGACTTCTCACAATTCACTGGCTAGACCAGTCACATGGCCCACCTGCCACAAGGGGACCAGGCAGTACATTGTATTTGTCTGGCCGGCAGAGAGCAGGAAGTCTGGTGACCAACCCTAGTGACTCCCACACTGGCCTTGCAAACTCTTTCTTGCCTAAGAACTTTCATATGAGCTCTCCCACCTCTTCCCTGTTCCTTTTCAATTTCTATCATCTTTTGGTTGTTTAGCTTCAATGACACTTAAAAGAGGCTTTCTGTGATTTCCATAGTCTTTCCCACCCCAATCTAAATTAGATTCTCTCTTATACTCTCTCATATCCCTATAGTCTTTCTTTTTAGTTATTGAAATCTAGGGAGGTTGATAAATGACACTCCTTCCCTCTTACATTGAGAACCAGCTGAAAGTTAGACACAGGAATCAGATGAATGGAGATCAAAATATCACCTTTCTAGCTGATATATATGAGATTGGAGGGCATGGCAGACAGGAGACCATAATGGACTCCTAACACTTCACCCCAGAATCTTAAACTTAGCCACTGATCTCTGGCAAAGGTGGGCAATTGCAGACCTCTCCCAAAGAACAGTGAATGTGTATATCCTGTGGACAAACTCTGAAAAGAGAGAGCATGTTGCTGAGACAGGCCTATTCAGGTCTTTCCTTTGAAATGAGTAAATAGATAACTCACTCCTATTCTTATGGGGAGGAAAAATAAGAAATAGAGAAGAGAGGACAAGAGGATTAGTCTAGCAAATATCCCCTCATGGAAACCTGAGGCCAGGGATGTAGAGAATTCCTCTAAACAATGGAATTTGTCATGATTTGTTATTCTGTATTTCTTTGTGTAATTGCCTGTCTCACCCACCAGGGAATAAGCATTAAGAGGGCAGGAGAGGCACCTCTGTTAGTCTTTACTGTATGCATAGCATCTAGTTTGTTGCTTGGCACATAGAGAGTACTCAATAAATCTTTGTGGAAGTCGCATATCAAAGTCCCTATGGAAGTCCTTCTCTTGGATCAACCGTCTGCCAAATCAGTTCTCATGCTTGGATCTGGTTTCCAATTTTGGAACATTCCACTTCTCTTCCCCTCCTCCTCCTCCCCCTCCTCCTCCTTCTCCTCCTCCTCCTATTACTACTACTACTACTACTGCTGCTACTGCTGCTGCTACTACTACTACTACTACTTCCCTTTCTTCTCCTCCTCCTCCTCCTTCTTCTTCTTTTCAATTTGTCATCTTGGATATATTCATCCACATCACAATTGGAAAAAGAGGCAGAAATGAGGCACATTGTAATACCAGTAAGTTAGTGGACTGAGCTGCTGGAGAGTATATGTGGACTAGGCTTTTATCAAGGAGGAGCATATAACTGTTGTACACACCATCACCTTTATGGTGATGCTTTTCCAGCACTCAGAACTTCCACAGAACTTACAGGATCGTAAAGTGGCAATGGTCCTTAGGGGTCATCTTCCAAGTCCTGCCTTTCTCCTAATGAGGGTATCTTTTTGGCAGCTTCTTAACTACTTAAATACTTCTAGAAGTAAGGACACCATGTCCAGAGCCAGGGAATAATAATTCTACTGAATACTGCTGGTTGGACCTCATCAGGGATATTATGGGCATGAAATTTGGAAAGCAACATTGGCCAACCATTGAGATCTCAGAAAAGGATGGCCAAATGGTGAGAGACCTGAAACTGTGTCCCATTGAGAAGAATTGAAGGAACCGAGAATAGTTACTCAGATTAAAAAAAGCAAACCCAAAATCCAAAAACAAAACAAAGCAAAAAAACCATGAGAGCACATTAAGGAGTTCCCAGCTAGCTGAGCAACTGTCACATGGGGAAGTTGGCTTATTCTGTAGGTCAGAGTTGACTTCTTTTGAGGTCAGAGCTAGGGTAATGGTTAGAAGTGAGACAGGAAAACACTGCTATATTTAGGATAGGGTTACTTCATGGGATAGTTGCCTTAAAAGTCAAATTAAAGTTCACTCATTCAATACATATATATTATCTACCGTGTCCCAGACACTATGCTAGGTTAGTTTATCATAATTCCTAGTAAGCTCATAGTGATCATCTCTTTAATTCCAAAGTTCATAAAAGCCATGTTTAAATAATCTACTTTAGAAATTGTCTGGGAGTAGTCATCAACATCAGTGGTTTTTCAATTCTGCCAGTGTCTTCCTATCCCAACTGGTGCTGCAAGGATACCTTCAGTGAGGGAGTAAATGCAGACGTGAGATTAAGGATTTTGTTCTGCTCTTTCCAGTTTGAAGAGGGGGCAGAAGCAGAGAACATAGTGCTTAATTACATACTGAGACTTCCTCTTGCTAATATTCTTGACCCCCTTTTCACTCAAATTTTGAAAACTTCAGATGATCTTTTTTTCCAGGTCCAATGTTAGTTAGATGGACATTCCTCTATAAAAACAAGTGTTTCCTGTATCCATAAATCAAAAGTATCTGTACTTGGGATCACTTGGGAAAACTAGGTTCTCCCTTGACATCCGTGGCAGAAGCACTACAGTGTATTCACCAAACCCTTTTTCCTGTTCCTCCTGTATGTACAGCCAGACTTCATTTTCCAGCCTCCTTTGTGATTAGGTGTGTCCATGTGGCTGACTTTAGCCAATGCAAAGGGGGTGAACACGATGTGTGTCACTTCCAGGTCTAGCCAATAAAACCATCTCTCCCCATCTCCTGGTTAAATGTAAGGGGCTCCAAGGACGTAGATAAGGGCAGAGCCACAGATGAAAGGAGCCTAGGTCTCAGAATGACCATGTGGGCTCCCAACCAGGAATATTTGCATTGGATTTTGTCTGGATAAGAAATAAACTATAAATTATATTGAGGCACCGAGAGTTTGGAGGATATCTGTAAAAGTTGCCAGTGTCTTCCCATTCCAATCGGTGCTGCAGTATATCCTCAGTGAGAGCAAATGCAGAACTGAAGTTCAAGATTTTGTTCTGCCCTTTTCAGTTAGCAGAGAATTAGTGGAGGAGGCAGGAGCAAAGAATATAGTGCTTAATTACATACGGAGGCTTCCTGTTGTTAGTGTTCTCTTACCATCTAATTTATAAATTTCATGAGACATCTTACCATGTCTTACACCCTGTCCTCTATTTAATCTTTCAGTGGGTATTTACTAAGAAAAGCCAGGTGCTTTGAGGATTTCAGAAGAAATGTAGATAGCATCTATTCAATGTTTTATTCATTTATTCAGCAATTAAATTTTGAGCATTTACTATGGGCAAACACCAGAGCCCTTGCCTGCAAGTTGGGGTGTAGCAAGGAAAATAGATTATAATGGGACAAGGCTTGTCCAGCATGATAATTCTGTGTGTGTGAAGGAGCAGGATGCTATGGGTGCACATAGAAGAAACATCTGATAAGGGTAAGGGCCAGAGAATTTCCCTCAAAGGAGGTGAGAATACACTTTGAACTCAAGGATGAGTAGGAGTAACTAGAAGAAGAGGAGGCAGTAGAGAGAAAGAGTGTCCTAGGAAGAGGGAGTGCATGTGCAAAGGCCTGAATGTTATTGAATATAGGGCATGTTTGGAGGGACAGAAAGAGAAGCTGGGAGGGAAGAATGAGGGGATGAGCATAAGAAGGCCTTGGAATCTGATGTATGTATACATGTACATAATCAGTGCATACAGAAGAACTCTATGTTTCTATGTGTATACACTGCAGACAAGGAAATATGACTGATGAGCCAGCAGGATGTCAACAGTTGTAATATTTGGGCATTTCCCATTTTCCTCCTTATGCATCTCTGTTTTAAAACTTTCCACAATAAACATGCATTACACTTGTGATAAAAAAAATCAAAGTAAATGTTTTCTCTTGTTCGTTTGTGACTATACCTGCTGTCATCGGATTCTCACAGCTGTCCTCTGAGCAAACTGAGACCCAGGGCTGATACATGGCCAAGCTGGAATTAGAATTCCCATTCAGTCTTCTTTTCTCTCCATTGTGCTTGCCTTCCCTGTAATTTTCCAAGTAATTATAATAGATTTTCCTGGAACTGCTGACTTTAGTGCAGCATTGTATATTTATTTGTATGTAGTTTGCAACCTGGAGAAATTGGGTCCAAGTCCTTATGATACTGACCTACCTAAGACACTTCTACACAAAAAAGGATGGTCCTTAACCCAGTGGGTTACTGTCAGTAGACTTATCTTTCCTGTGATACTAGCACGTCCTTTGCCTAATGACTTGGCAGTTGGGGAGGGGGCTATTGATATATATATTTTTAATGTAGTTAGGAAGTTGGGTAGGTGATTATTTCTGATTATTCTGTCAACCCATATCTTTATTAACTAGCATATTGATGCTTGGCCACACTAGCAATGATGATGAATATTTATAATGAATACTCAAACACTTGCAAGTTTTGAAACACTCTTTTAGCACTCTCTAAATTATGCTGTGTATGGTAGGCAGAAAAAAATGCTTCCCAAATATGTTCATGCCCTAATCCCTGGAACCTGGAAATATGTTTCATTACATGGAATAGGGGATTATGATAGCAGATGGAATTGAGGCTGCAAATCAGCTGGCCTTAAAATCAAGAGTGTATCCTGGATTATCCAGGAGGGCCCAATGTAATCACAAGGGTCTTTAAATGTGGAAGATAGGGGCAGAAACATTAGTGTCATAGTGGTGCCATACCAGAAAGACTCGACCAGTCATTGCTGGATTTGAAGATGGAGGAGGGCTGTGAATGAAGGAATACGGGTAGCTTCTGGAAGCAGGAAAAGGCAAGATGGATTCTTTCATTCAGCCTCCTGAAAGGAACACAGCCCTGTCAACACCTTGATTTTAACCCAGTGAGCCCATTTCAAACTTCTGGCCTTTAGAACTGTAAGATAAATTTGTGTTGTGTTAAGCTACAAAGTTTATGGTAATTTGTTATAGCAGCAATAGGAAACAAATGCACTCTGGCAACCAACTACCCCTCAAGTCTCAAGGCTTAAAACAATATGGGCGGAAGAGCCACCTTCTGTTTGAACCTATAGTTAATACTAGAGTTGATAGGTTTATGTCCAAGAGACTTAAATCTTTGGGCTTTCCATGTGTCAGTTGGGCCCTGAATCTCAACAGAGTTGCAACACCTACTCCCCAGTTCATTGGACTCACCCTGGACAACTACCAAGGACATGATGATGGACAACAACCATCCCAAGGAACAGAGAGAGTCTACAACTGCAAGCAAGATAGTTCCATCCATCTGCCCCATGGGATCTAAGCCCTCTCTCAATTAGAGGAGGAGTGGGCATCACCATCCCAGAAACCTCGGAATTGGGGAACAAACGATGAACTAGAGTAAACTTACTGTTATTCTACTATAGACTTATTGTTATTCTAGCAATGGAAGAACTTTTATCATTGATGTGGAGGCAGTCACCACCAGAGGTTTTGAGGGGAGGGAGAGGGAAAACTAGGTATAATATGGTAGCATTTTTGGGACATTGGAATTGTCCTGAATGATATTGCAATGACAGATATAGGCCATTATATATTCTTGTCATAACTTACAAAAAAATTGTGCGGGAAAGAGTTTACAATGTAAACTATAATCCACCCTTAGAGGCAATGCTCCAAAATGTGTTCATCAATTGTAATAAATATACCACACTAATGAAGGATGTTGTTAATGTGGGAAAGTATGGGAGGGGTAGGGAGTGGGGCAAGTGGGAATCCCCTACATTTTTTATGTAACATTCATGTAATCTAAGTATCTTTAAAAATTTTTTTAAAGTATATTAAACAAACAAAAAACTATATGGGTTTATTTCATTCTCATGTTACATTTCCATTCTCATTCAGGTTTTAGCTCTTTTCTCTGAGACACAGGCTGAAGGAGCAACCCCTGTCTGAGATATTGCTGATGTTGTACCACAGGGAAGAGAGAATGGTGAAACCACGGGATGGCTCTTCCAGTGTTGCCCCACACATCACTTCCACTTGCTTTTCGGTGGCCAAAGTGTGTCACATGGCCAACCCTGAGAAAGAGGAAGAGAAGAGGGCCAGCAAATCTTTTGATGGGGATCTTCAGCTCTCTGAGTCCCACTTTCTTAATCTATAAAATGGAAATAGGCAAAATATATTATAGTATATTCAAACCATGGAATATCATGTAGCTATTTTTTAAAAGGAGTTAACTATATTTAAAAGGATAAGTCGACCTAGAGGGATGTTCATGATATAGCATTGAGCGTAGATAGTAAGTGTAGTGTGCAGAGCATGGCCTCATTTTTTGTGTGAATTTAAAAACGTGTATTTGGGAGCAGATATGGCTCATATGGTTGAGCACCTCCTTCCCACATAGGAGGTCCTGGGTTCAGTCCCTGGTGCCCAAACAAAAAAGCAAACAATAAACAAACAAACGATGGGAAGTGGGTGTGGCTCAATCGATAGAGCCCCCGTTTCCCATGTGGGAGGCCCCTGGTTCGCTTCCCGGGGCCTCCTTGTGAGAGCAGGCCGGCCTGCGCAGCGTGGTGGGCTGATGCAGCAGGACCTCACAGCAAGGGGGAGATAAGCAGACACGGAAAAAACACACAGCGAATGGACACAGCAAACACAAGCAGCAAGGGGTGGGGGGATAAATAAATAAATAAATAAATAAATAAATAAATAAATAAAAAAACAAACAAACGAAAAAAAAACAACTCAGAGGAGCCAATGTGCCTCAGTGGTTGAGTGCTGGCTTCCCACATTAGAGGTCCTGGATTCAATCCCCAGCCCTGGTACCTCAAAACAAAACAAAACAAAACACCTATATTTGAGTGTATTTACTTGTGTGAGAATATTAAAAAAAAAAAAAAAAAACAGCTAATGTTTAATGAATGCTTACTCCATATATCAGTACTGTGCTAAGTGCTTTACATGCATTTGCTCTTTTAACCATTGAAAAAAACAGGAATAGAAAGTTACAAACCAAACTGTTACTATCAACTTTAAAAAATATAGAATCTCCGTGTATATTCACTTGTCACAACAGGTATATCGACCAACTCTTGCTGCGAAACAAACCACCACAAAATCCGAGTGCCGTACAGTGTTAAGCATTTTGTTTCCTGCTCATGGGTCTGTAGGTCAGCTGAGGTGACTTAGACTTCCTAAGGTTCCATTCAGTCTGCTCTCCTCTCCACTGTGCCTGCCTCCCCTGCAATTTTCTAAGTAGTGATGATGGCTTTCCTGGAACTGTAGTGTTGAGTGTTCATGAGAACATAGTTTGCAATCTAGAGAAATAAGGTTGGGGGTTAAATTCAGGTCTGCTCCATGTGTATCATTCTAGGATGCGTTCTGGAGAAACAGCATCTACTAGAGGTATTTCTTTTTGTGACAGAGGTCAGGGCAAATAGAAACATGTGAAGTTAGGCATGGAACCCGTATTTTTGTCACCTCTGTCTACATTCTGCTGGCTGAAGCAAGTCATGTGGCTAAGTCCAGTATCAATGGAGCTGGCAAGTATATATCTGTTATGGAGGTTGCCAGAGGAGGAAGGGAATATTTCCTGAATAATAATCTGCTCTACCACAATAAGCACAAATTGCTCTCTTAGTTAAAAAAACACAAAATAAAAACAAAAATGCTAATAAAGTGAGGAAAAGAGAATACTTAGCAGGAATACATTAAATTGTGTTCAATATAACCTAATATCGCATTATACATTTCTTAAAAATATAAACTCCATATCTACTATTAGGATGGGCACTGTGATATTAACATGGATATTTAATTAATTAGAGGAGATAATATCTGAGTAGGGCTGGTAAGAGTTTACATCCGCTTGACTTTTGCTGTCTGCAGTGTGACAGTCTAAGCATAATCCATATGTGTTCCATATGATCATCTCTCTGTTTACATCACTGCTACTTGTGTGGCCATCTGCAATCCAAGGAGCTTAAATCATGAAATCACAGACTCTCAGACCTGTAAGGGCTCTGGTGCTCATAGTAGGCAGGTACCTCCCAACTTATAGGGACAGCTGCTTTTGCCAGTTACAGTCATGCTCCAATGGGTGTGTCTTACATTGCCAGAAATTGGTTATGGAAATCAAACTCCTTCTTTTAGCCAGTGGAGACATGAGTCCCCCCTGCCCGAGCTGTGATTTACCTGAGTGACATGGTAAGTTAGTGGCCAAAGATGGCATGGAAACCCAGGTGTCCTAAGTAGACTCAAGGCCTTTTTCATTGTTTCTTTGCACATCAAGTATATGGATCATTTTGGAAGATTCACTAGGCCCTGAAATTTTCCATCACTCTCCTTGAAAAATGTATGAGATCTCCCTACTCTACTGTTTCCTCTATCCTAAAAGAACACAAGCACTTCTTAGAGCACCTACCTCAAAGTCTTTTGAAGAACCACCAACTAGTATAGAATGCTAAAATAAAGAGTAGCCCATTTCTTAGAACACTTGCCAGGACATCAGACCTGATTTGACTTTCTGTCTATTTTGGGTAATTGAGAAAATATATGCAGATACAGCTCATGGAAATCAATTGCAAAAATATTTGCTTATATTAAGGAATTTGTTAGGATTAAGAGTACTGTTTCTCAAGTTTTAACCATTCACATATCACTTTTCCCATTTTTCTGTATCCACTTATATCTCCAAAATTAATATTTTTCTTTAAATAAAGTCACTTTTTAAAAATGCAAAGATATTGTTAGAGGAGACTTTACATTACTATTTGAAATGAACAACAGGTCTTACCATAGACATTTAGACTAATATAAAAAGAAATACATAATCATTAAAATAAATAGATTTGTCCATGTACCACTGAAAGTCATCTCTTATTCTACAAATGGTAGGTGCTCTCTGCTGATATAGTGGAAAAGTCTGGGCTTTGGAATCTGAAAGACTTGGTTCAAATCTCAACCTATCCCATTACTAGCAGTGGAATCTTGGGCAATTTCCTTAAATTTCTGAGCATCAGTTTCTTATCTGTAGAATGAAGAAAACGATAGCTATCGCACAGTTTGTGACTGTGTGTCTGTTCAAAAAGCATCTAGTGTGCCTGGGACATAATAGGAGCTCCAAAAATTGTAGTTACTTTCTTCCTTTGCTTATTTATTTTCTCAAAATGGCAATCGTGAACTGTATGATTAAATCAGTGAGTGATCCTGGAGCACTGTTGGGAATTGAATTGTGTCTCCCACAAAAGACATGCTCAAGTCCTAGCCCTCGTTTGTAAAAGAAAAAAAAAAAAAAAGGATCATTGATGATGTTATTATTAAATGTGTAGCCTCATTTGTAAATATGATCTTTAAAGATCCTATTTAGTTGAGCCTAATCAAATCAGGTGGACCTCAATTCATATAGTTGAAGTCTTTATAGGAGAGGAAATCTACAGGGAGACACAATCGACTAAGCAGGAGAAGTAGACGCCAGAAGGAGAAGCCATGTGACAGAGGCAGAGATGTATCTAAAAGCCAATGAACCCCAAAGATTGTGGCAAGACAGCACCAAAATGCTAAAGATTCTGGAAGCAAGCATGGCCCTGACTTTTTTTTTAGCTTTCAAACGACGAGACAATAAATTCCTGTTGTTTAAGCCAATCCATTGTGTGATATTTGTCATAGAAGGCCTGGCAAATGAAGAGAGGCAGTATTAATTTTTCCCAGAATAACTTACTATTTGATTGCCTATCATGTGCTATGAACTGTGCTAAGTGCTTTGAATACAGTGAAGACTTGGCTTTGGAGACCTGGATCAAGTCCTGTTTCATCTTCTTTGGATAAGTCATTTAACCTCTTTGAGCCTCCGTTTCCTTATTTGAAAAGTGAATGTGGTGATTCCCATTTCTGTCTACTTCTGAAAGCTTGTGTAAGGCAGTAATAGTGTACAGGAAAGGCTTTGGTGAACTGATACAGGTGTTTCTGCCATAACATGATAAACATGAAAAATTTT
>JAQZBX010000002.1:82561-216150 GCA_029593785.1 Cabassous unicinctus
TTTTTTTTCCTTTCCCTGCTCTTCTCTTCCCTTCCCTTTCTTGTTTTTTTTTAGTCAGCTCAGACCTACCATAACTCAACCCTTCCATCCAGGCCACTGTCATCTGCCCCTGGATTGTTGCAGCAGCCTTCTAACTGGCCTGCTCACCTCCATCCGGCCCCCTATTGTTTTATGCTCCACACAGGGTGGTCCTTCCATAGCCTAAACTAGACCTTACTATTCTCCTGTGCCACCACCTCCAGTGGCTTCTCCTCACTCAGAGTAAAGTCTGTGGCCCTCACTGTGGCCTACAAGGCTCTGTGTTAACTGTTGTTTGGCAAACTCTCTGACCTTGTTCCTAACACTCTCTCACTTGTTCTGCTTCAGCCTCAAAGATCTCCTGGCTGTTTCTGGAAACTTCCAAGCATGCTCTTGCTTTTGGGGCTTTTGCAGTTCTCTCTGCCTGGAACTCTCTTCCTCCAGATACCTGCAGACTTCATTCTCTCACTTCCTTTAGGCCTCTGCTCACATGTCTCCTCATCAGAAAGGCTCTCCTTGATGACCTTATATAAAGTTACACCCCCAATCACTCCCAATCCTCCAGTTTAGTTTTCTTCTTCTCGTCTATAACTGATATGTTATACATTAATTTGTTTACTTTTTTATTGTCTCTCTCCCCCAGTAAAATGTAAGCTCTATAAAAGCAGACTGTTTTCTTTTCTGCCATGCCTCCAGTGATTAGAACTCAATAAATATTTGCTGAATTTATGAACGTGTGTGACCCCGCTAGGAAATGGCAGAGAAGAATCCATATAGATGCTCAAGGTGATTCTGGGCCTGGCTTGCTCACTGACCAGCATTTATCTTACCCAAATCAAGGGGATGGGCTCATAAAGAGAATTAGGTGGCCATTTAAGGACCCAGTCCCTTCACACACCATGCCTCGGGACACAAAGCTATTTCCTCTGTGGAAGTGGTGTGCCCACTTTAACATTTGTACTTTGTGCCACAGTTGCAATGTTGTCTAGAATTCCCATGACAGCTTTATGATATGATTACTTTTGTCCATACAGATATGTTTTGATCACAGATAAAGATACTCAAAATTTAAATTTAGTACCACCGTAATAAATTGAAAGTTAGAGGTGTGATACCCCATTGTTTCCAGGCTGTAAAAACAAAAACACAAAGTCTGGTAACAATAATCACTCTTCTCTACCTTTTCTCTCCCTTTCCTTCTTCCCACTTAATCTCCCTGTTCTGATTCTGTTCACATCATAAACCATGGTAGCTTAGGGAAGTGCAAAACAACACTGGGAGCCCAGGGGTACAGTCCCCAAACCACCACTTATTCACTGTGAGCTGTCAGCAGGCCCCCTCACCTCCCTGAGCCTCAGTTTCCTCCTGTGTAAGATGGGCTTGCTTGATGAGCAGATCCTGAATTATATGGATTGAAGGAAAGGTGACTAGGTGAGGTATCCTAGGGAGAGTGGCAAGCTCAAAGCGAGCACCTAGCACATCTTAGTTGCCTCCCATGGCGACTGGTGTTTTCATAACCCTGCTATGGCTCTTGTAGCATGTAGGATAGGCAAGCCTGCTCCAAATAGGGGTGGACTCATTATAAGGCCTTTCAGAATCAGCACCTCATAAAGGTTTTCATGGAGGTCCTACTATGTGCACAGCAAGGCTGAAGATTTGGGGCAGGTAGGATGGGGGCATGGAGGCAGTGAAAAGCATAGTTCCCACCCTCCAGGAATTTCAGACTAGGTAAAGGGACCACTGAGCCACTGGAGTTTCAAGTAAGCCCACAGTTAGTAAAGCAAACCCTACTCAAGGGTAGTTAGGGAGTCAGTTCATTAATTCTTTGATACAGAAACATTCACTAAGCCCCTGCTCTGTTGGATGCTGGAAAGGAGAAATGACAAGGCACAGACTCTGTCTTCAAGGAGTTCACAGGTTGGTGGTGGGGGTAGGAGGAGGAGTGGAAACAGACATTTCCAGTCATGTGGTGGGGCTGGTGTGGAGGTGGGAGCTTAGCAGAAGGTCTGGAGGGGGCTCATGGTCAGAGAGGGCTTCCTAGAGAAAGGGTTGTCTCATCTGATGCCTAAAGGATGAGTGAGTAGGGAACAGCCAGGCCAAAAGCGGGGAGGAGTATTCTAGGAAAAGGGAACCGAGGGAAGAAAGCCTGACTTTTCTGGGTGCTGCACGAAGCCAGGGAGGTGGGCTGGAGAGGCAGGCAAAGGGTCAGATTGAATAGGGTGTTCAGAGACAAATGGGGAGCCATAGAAAGATTTTAGGGAGAGGAATAACATGACCAGATCTCCATAATAAAAATAAAACTTAGAGAAAGCCTTTTGAGAAAGGTGCTTTTGCAATAGTTAAAAAATTGTATTTATTATGCTTGTTAAAAAAAAAAAAAGAAAGGTAGCACACATACCTAAAGAAAAGTACATAAATCATAAGAGCACAGATCGATGAATTATCACAAAGTGGACAGCCTGTGTGTACGCCACTTAGTTCATGGTATATGGCAGAATACAGTAGAGCTCAAGAAGGACCAGTGAATGACTCAGGATTTTTCTTCTTTGCCCTATGGAGAAATGGCCTCTGTAACAGAAAGAACCTGGTATCTGGAGTAGGAATTTGCAGTTTTGAGTCATAGATCTACCATTTCCCTGCTGTATGATCTCAGACAAATGAGTATACTTCCCTTAGCCTCAATTTTACCATCTGTAGAATAGGCTAACAGTGCCTATTCTACAAGATGGTGTTAGGGTAAAATGGGACAAAGCTGATGAAAGCCCTCTGCATTATGCAAAATAGTTGCTTATATGACTCTCAAATTCCAATCTGCCCAAATCTGGCTACTTCCTATTACTGTCTTCCTTCTCCATCCAACAGTTTGACAGATAAATGAGGAGGGAGAGTTTCTGTCTTTGTAGCCCCATTTTTTTGTTTGTTTGTTTCCCCATTCCAAAAAGTCTATACCAGACCCAGAATGTCTCTCCTCTTACCCTTCTTTGCCCCTGCCCTTCCTGCTCACTGCCCACAGCCTCACCCAACCAGGCTCAAACAGGTAGGTGAAGGGGGCAGGGGCTTAGGGCCAGGGGAAGAGAATTGAGGGTGAATAGAAAGCCAGTTCTCCTCTCTGAGCCCCCACTGAGAGCCTGCTATCCCCAGCTCTGCCTTTGTGCTGGGAGGCAGGGGCGAGGGGGGGCAGGGAAGGCAGAGGTGCAGAAGTAGCCCATGACATTCACACTCTTATAGTTTACTGGGTAATTTGTTGAGGCAAAATGAAAACAGGTCAATAACAAAGCAAGGCCAGTTAAGGTCAAGGTTTTAATGTTAGAGGCAAAAAGCCCCCAAAGGCGTTCAGAACCAGGAGAGACCACTTCATTGGGTGTAAAAACATCATAAAGAAGGTGAGCTCAGCACTAGATTCTCTCTCTTTCCTCCCATTTCAGAGTCTTGGCATTTATGCAATCCATATTTTTAAGTACCTATAGCACATCAGACCATTATTTTACACACATTGTCTTATTTGATCATCCCAAGAAGATTAAAAAGGAAGTATTGTAATTACCATCGTCCACATGAGGGGCCTGAGATTTAGTGACTTGCCCAAGATCACATGGTCATAAAAAGAAGGAAGCAGTTTTGAACCCATATCCCTCCAAGTTCCAAAGCCCCTGCCCTTTCCACTCTGCTATCCTGTTTCAATGAATGCATGTGCAAGGGAGCCACATGTTTTATCTGGCTGCATCACATTGCGTGCATTTTTAGTATGTGTGCACACATGTCAACAGGCATGTGGAAAACCTGCTGGGTGAGTTGTAAGGATTGCGCTTTGAGTGGCCAACTGCATTTTTTGCTGGCGGGGCCTGACTCAAGGAGAACAGGAAAGGAAGCATACAGGCCCACTGAGTGGGAGGCCAGTCACGCCGCATGAGGGTTGGCCCTTGAGCAAACTGTTGGGAAATGGGCCTGTTTAGCCCTGGTAGATACTTCACTGGGAGCAAGAGGGAAAGAGGGGCTGGGTTTTTCCACAATTATTCTATTTTCAAAACATACTGCATTCCCCATTCTTTAAGAAAAAAAAAAAAAAAAAGGAATATTCCTTTAGCACCCACTATGCACAGTGCTAGGTGCTTTATATCTCTGATGCCATTTAGTTCCACAAACCCTGCCAGGAGGCACCCTTAGCACTACTGTTCAGTCCAGGAGACAGATTCAGGAAGGTTGGGCGATTTGCTCAAGGTCACTCATGCTGTGGAACAGAGCTGGGGTCCCCGCCCAGTGCTGTCCGGGTACCAGCCTGCATTGGCATGTTCAAGCTCTTGGTGGGACATAAATTATCTCTAATTCATGAAACCGGATGTGCACGTACTGACTCTGCCCCTCCTCTTGTAGAAAAAGAAATGCTTTATCTTTTAATTCCTGAGTAATTGAGCTGCTTTGCCCAAGAGATAAGCATCTTTGCTCCAGGCCACTTGCGTGTGATCATGTGGAGGGTACAGCATGTCTACCCTTGCTTGATGGGCTTTTCTCTTCTTTTTCCCTCAGGCGCCTGGGTTTCTTTCAAGCTCTGCCCCTCCACCCTCTTGTCACCATAGTATGTGCACAACTCGGAAGGCATCAGCCTTCTGGTCTGGACGAGCCTGTGGTTAAAGACAGCAGATGTGCACAGACCCCACTCACCCAGTGCTGCCATAGAAGGTAAAAGTTGTCCTCGGTGTCACCGGAGAACATTTGGAAAGCATTTGGGCCACTCACCCTTTAAGAGTAGATGGCAACTGTTGAATGCCAGAATGGCCTTAATTTTTGCTTTTGGCAAACAGACTGACCAAACCTTCCAGAAGTGGGATGAATCATAAATACGAAGGTCTTTGCAACCCTAGGCTCTCTCCTTTCAAATTTCTTGTAAGGCTCTTGCAAGCAGAGCAGGCTGGGGGAGAATGAACTCTTAGTCTGGGCTGTGGTAGAAGATGCTGCCGCGGTTGCTTTCCGGCTGTGTGAACTGGGGCTCATCACTTGGCTTCTCTTTTGCCATTTGGCAGTGGTGATACCCTTACCCCCTCCAGATAGTTGCTGTGAGAATTAAATGAGAATGTGTTGATGGCTTGGTAGCCTGGTCCCAGCGCAGAGAAGGTACTTAGGCAAAAGTCAGCAGGTCTCAGTCCTACGCCAGACTCTGCTCTGAACTCTGCCTATCCCTCTCTGGGTCTCCCTTTATCTAAAACAAGGAGCTCATTTCTATAAAACAAGTTGTTGTTCTTATTTTTCTCTAGTGTCCCTTTTGGCTTGAAAATGCCATGCTTTTAATCTCTTAATGGAGAAATAGAAGTAAATCATTTAATATTTAGTTATTCATTGGTTCAACAAATATTTAATTAGGGCCCACTCTGTGTCAGGCACAGTACTTGGTGCTGGGTATACAAAACAGACATAGCCCTGCCCGATGGTGCTTGTAGTCAGTAAAGGCTGCCCGATGGTGTTGTAGTCTAGTAAAGGCTTCGACCATCTCAGATAGTCGAAGTGCCAGGGTGAATACTGTTAGCTAAAAGATTAATGCTGGGGGCAGATGTGGCTAAAATGGTTGGGCGTCCATTTCCCATATGGAGGGACCTGGATTCGATACCCGGGACCTCCCAGTAAAATAAAGAAAAATACAGAAGGTGCGCGGACGCGCTGTCAGGTCCTGTGAGCGGGTGAGCCCCCAGGCCCTGCTGAACCATGCAGCAAGATGATGATGTAACAGCAGAGAGACGCAGGGGAGAGCCAAGGATGAGACGTGCCGAAAAACCAGGAACTGAGGTGGTGCAGGTGGCAGAATGCCTCTCGCCCACTCGGAGGTTCCCAGGATCGAATCCCAGTGAAGACAGGAGGAGAAGGATGAGAGGAGAGGACAGAAAACCTGGACACAAAAACAGCAAAAATGGGGCAGGGAGACAGGGGGGCAGGCGGGGGGGGAGGTTAAAATGGATAAAAAAGTAAATAAGCAAATCTTTAAAACAAAAAGATTAATGCTGGGCATGTAATAGGTGCTCAAATATTTGTTGAATGAATAAATAAATGCAGTCACCTTAAGGAAGCTCTTGGTATGTGCCTAGATCTGGGGAACAGTTTCTAGGAGTCAGGGAAGGCTGTGGGCGCTCCGGTCAAGGGCGTGTTTAATTGCAAAATAGTTTGTTTGTTGAGACACCTGTGGATAGGAGGATCTGTCCCTACCTGCCCTGTTCTCCAGGGGGCCACTCACTGGGAACAATGACTGCTTCACATGTCATGGATTTTCCCTGGAGATGGAGCTAGTGCAGATGCTGGATCTGATGGGGAGAAGGGAAGAGCAGCCAGAGAAAAATGCCAGGGTTAGCATGACCAATGGACCCAGCCCCGAGAAACTTGGAAGGAAATGGAGTCTCCTGGGTATCCTGTCAGAAGGAGAACTGGGGCTCGGAGGGGAAGTGATGGCCTGAGTCTGTGTGACAGCTGGCTCCAGGGCCATGGTTGGGAGGATGCATGGGGAGGGGGATAGACTCCTGGGCTTTGGAATCAGAGACTGACTTGGGTTTGAAGGCTGTGGAACCTTGGGCAAATCACAACCTCTCTGAAACAATTTCCTCATCTGTTAAATAGACCTCACAATGCTGGTCTCTCTAAGATGTCATGAGGCATAATATGTCTCAAGCACCTAAAGTCAGTACCTGAGACTTACTGTGCCCTTGGTAATTGGCATTTATAGTTATTACATTAAGACACAGGTCTGTCTCTGTACAAAAGTGAAAGACAGTGGTGGGAACAACTTCAATGAGAAAACTGAGAACGATGTTGAACTATCTTTAATATAAGTGAAATAGAGAAACAAGTGAAATAGAGTAAATTTAGTGGCACTTAGCTCTAGCTTAATTCATCCACTAGCCAGCTGTATGACCTTGAGAGCTATTTTTACCCTTTTTGAGACTTGTTTTCTCCTCTGTGAAATTGGGATGATTTTCATGCTCAACCTTTTCTCCTCCACCCATTAAACATTTATTGAGTCCCTACTAGGGCACACACTATGGTAGGTGCTGAGGACACAGGAACAGACCATGGTCTCTGTCCTGAAGGAGCTCACCGTTCAGTGGGACAAACCATTGAACAGATATTTACAACTGAATGTGCATAGCAGGGGCCCTAGCACTGTCTGAGCAGACAAGGAAGGTTTCCTGGAGGAGCTGACACCTAAAGTTGAGGGCTGAAGGATGAGTAGGATTTAACCAGGTGAAAACAGGAGGGGAAGTGGCAAGCTGGGAAAGGCATTCCAGAAAGAAGGAATTGCATGTGCAAAGGTCAGGATGTAAGAGGGCACATAGGATGTGATAAAGTGGCAGCTGATTATGTCTTTCTCTGCAGTATGGACTTAGTTGTGTAGGTGACAGGAGGCCACTGAGAGATTCTAAGCAAGGGAGTTGGAATAGCATGATCACATTTGCATTTTATAAAGAACACTCAGGGTTACAGTGAGAATCCAATAAGGGAAAATCATTTGAAAGTCACCTAAACTGTGAGGCATGTGCCCATGTTAAGTTTTATTATGGAGACCAGTTAGGGTGAGTATATTCCTACCCCTGCTCCCCTTGCCTGCCCAGATAGCTCATATAACATGAAATAACCCACATGAGCATGCCCAGTGTAGTATCTGGCACATAGTGGTAGATGGCCACTTATCAGATAGTTCTCCCTTTTTAAATGTAGTCCCTGAAAGACATATCCCCTGGCAGGAAGTATGAGTTGGGGCAAAAATGCTGAGGGTGTGGCTTTTTGTATTTTCTGGCCTATGTTCAGGTATAGCTGATGGGGTTTGGGTCAGAGGAAGTTCCCCAGACAGCCCAGTCCCAACCAGCCAACTGGGGTTTCAGGGAGGGCAGGTGAGGGCCACAATACCCCCCCACCCCCTTTTGCAGGAGGCCACACCTCCCCAGGACCTGGGGATTCAGCAGATGTAGGCAATCTGGGTAATTAGCCTGGGCCTGCTCGTCTCTGAAATGGGTATGAGGTTACTTGCTCTGCTAACTGCACAGGGTTATCATGAGGATCACAAGAGGGGTGAACCACAATCCATTGTAATACAATAGATTACATGGATTCACCTTGGGCCAGGCCCTGTTGCAGAAAGCAGGTATTATCATTATCCCTATTTTGCAGATAAAGAAACTGAGGTTCAGAGAGATTATGTGCATCACCCAGAGGCACAGAGTAACAGAACCTAGAACCCTCACACTGGGGTACCACGACTGGCCCTCCCTGGAAAACCACTGAGTGCTCCCTGAAATCTTGCATGATGCAGGCGCTTTGAAATGAGTGCTGCAAGACTGAAGCCTGTAGGAAAGGGGTGGTGTTTAAAGTCTAGAAAATTCTTTCCTAACGCCCCTTCTCTCTACCCCAGCCCTGACCCCTCACTCCAATCACCTTAGCATCTTCTCTCAGGTGCGCTCTGGGAAATGGTTCATCACCCCATACTAAAATGACCTAATAACCCTGTTACCTGCTGACTCCTTCCTAGGCTGGGAGTTCCCTAAGAGCAGGGACTGTCTGGAATATGGTTGTATCCCCAAGGCCTAGTCCCATGTCTGGCACATAGCAGACAATAAATATTTGTGCAGGGAAGTCCCCTAAGGCCACTGGGCTCCTGTGTGAGGGAGACTCAGGAGAGGTCAGTGTGCCTGCCGTGACCCACGTCCGACACCATGCCGAGGGCTGCGGTGGCTTATCTTCCCCATGGAAACAGTGGGCTGAACACAGAGCACAGGGCCCACGTGCCGTGTGAGGAAACCTAAGAATTTGTTGGAGGTCCTAAGTGCGCGGAGTCGTCTTACGTGCCTAGTGGCTTAAGTTGGGTTGTCCCAGCTGGTGGCTGATCGGCGGGTCGCCCAAGAACCCGAACAATCCTCACGCACTTTGAGCAACCGGCTTCCCTTGCTGGCCCGGGGCAGGAGCTGGTTCAGGGAAAGTGATGAAACCTGTCCTGGACTGCCGTGGGGTGGGCGTAGGCGGGGCCCTGCCGAGAAAGGGGCTCCTGGACCGGAAGCAGCGCAGTGCCTTGGGCGGAGGCAGGAGAAATGTGCGCCCGGGGCACATCTGTGTATCTTCCAGGGCAACACTGGCTTAGGCAATGACATGACTAGGGACTCTGGGTCAACGGTCACCGGGCGTGCGACCTCAGCAGAGGGGAGGAACTGGAAGGAGATTTAGATATCCTGTCAGAGCCCCTCATCCGACAGGTGAGGGGAACTGAGAGAAGGGGCGGTGCCTTACTAAACCTGCCGCTTGCCAGGGCTGCGCAGTTAGATGGAAAGAGCGAGGAACAGCGTTGTGGTTGAATCCGAGCTGTTTCAACTACAGATATTTGTGTTCTTGGGTAAGTGACTTCACTTGCCTGAGCCTCAATTTCCCCAAATGAAAAATGGAAATACTTACTGCAAAGCATTGTGTGAGGATTCAATGAAATAACATTGAGAAAGTGTCCAGCACACAGTAGATGCTCAATAAAGCAAGAATCCCTTTCCCTTTTTTGTTTAGGACCCAGATCTCCCTCCTGTCCCTGAAGTCATGCCCCAAAGACAACCAAATACTGCGAAGTCTGGGAAGCAGGAGGCCTGGACTAACTCGTGAATCCTTGGAACCTCAGTTTGCCTACCTATCAAATGGGTTGGGGCCTGTGGGCGGATTTTGAAGGCTGCCCTTAGGTTGGGTTTCGGTGATCCTAGAGGGGAATTTCAATGCAGTCTTCCATTCACTTATTCGGTAATTCATTCACTCACTCATTCATTCACAGATTCCTATCAGGCAGAGACTACCTCTCACTGCCTCCTCCGGCGGGGACATTCCCGGCCACCAGCGTTTAGTCCCTACAAGGCCAGCCTCCAAGGGCCGCTTTTGTGTAAATAAAGCCTTCTGCCTGCAGGTCACCGCCCTGCTCGCCTGCAGCGCCGCGGGGTCCGCGAGGGAGGCGGGAGCTGGTGCACACAGCGCTCGGCCGCCTCCGGCCACTGGGAGCCGACCCCACCCAGTCTTTGCTTAGGGAAGAGAGTTCAGGGACCATAAGGGGAAAAGAGGAGAAATCCTGGCTCAGATCGCCAGGGTTCCCATCCATTGGCATCCTCATTCATAGCGCACCCAGCACAGGGCAGGCCCTTTCCCAGCAGCATCCCCAGTCCTCTCAGCAACCCTGCAAGGAGTAGTCTTTCTATTTTATGGGAGACTGAGGCCCGGGAAGTTTAAACAGCTTGACCAAGGTCCCACAGGCAAAAAGTGGTAGATTCTAACCGGATGTCTGGTTGCAAAGTCCACTCCACCTGTCATCAATCAGATTGTAAATGTCTTAACCGGAAAGAATAAAAAATATCCACAACCAGTGCAGATTAACAAGACCAACGAGAGCTGAAAGGGCCATTCCAGAGCTCGCTCGAGTGCTCAGAAACAGGGGACTAGCAACCACAGGAAAAATCACAGGTTATTTTTCCTGGATGTCAATTTTACTCCTTTTAAAATTAAATAGGATAGGCCCTTATTAAAATAAATTGATTCTCATCATTATTTTAGTTGAAAATAAGAGACTTCAAAGAAATTTCAGGCTGTTTCCTAAATCCATCCCCTTCTCTTGATAGTGCAGAAGCACCGTTCACGCCATTCTACTCATCACATCGATGGGCAAACTGAGGCCCGGATCAAGTCCTACCGAATGAGGCAGATTCCCGGACTCCCGGCCTGCGGTGCTTTCCGCTGGGGCCAGGGGTCCTGTTGGTAAACACGTTTCCTCAGGCTGATTTTTGTCGCTCAGCCAACTAAGTGGGGGCGATTCTGAGTAATCGCAGGCAAGGAGCGCGGCCCGGGCTGAAAGCGAAAGGGACTGCAGGCGGCTGGCTGGGGAGCGCGGGGCCGCCACCGGGCTTCCCTGGTTGCGAGCCGCGGAGCGCACCCTGCCCTTGCTCCTCCCTTCCGCGGGGCCAGCCGCAAGGACGGAGCGCCGCGGGCCGCGCCCTTTTCCTGGCCTTTCCCGCGGCCTAAGCGCCAGCGCCCCAGCAGAGGCTGGGAAGACGCGAGGGACCTGCGGGCTGGCTCATGGAGCCTCAGACTCTAGGGACCAGGCGCCCGCTTCTTGTGGGAGGGGGACCGGAAGATTTCCAGGCCTGGGTCTGAATCCGGCCGTGACATCTACTCACTGTATGGCCTTGAGAAAATTACATAACTTCTTTGCGTCCTCAGTTTCTTCATCTATAAAATGGGGGTTAGCAAAACTTGCCACATATAATTGCTGTGAGAAGTAAATGTGTGTCTAAAGGCTTAGCACATTAAAAAAAAAAATAAAATAAAAAGACTAATTAAATGCTACGTTTTGCAATTATTGTTTGGTGGGCCTGGGTAGGAATCCCAGTGAAGCCAATTAGTAACTGGATAACTTAGGCCTGCATACTTTCTTCAGTTTTCCCCACTACAAAAGGGAAGGAAGCATTGCACTTTACAAGACAGGGTCCTGGTGAGGCTAGAATGAGCTCCCTAGCATCTGGAAAGTCCACAAGTGATTATGTTGGCAATTCTTATTATTTGCCAGCACTGTCCTGAGCACTTTATACTTCCTGGCTCCCTTAATCCTACGATTATAGTATGAGAGAGGTATGGCTACTATCCCATTTCAGAAGTAAGGGAACTGAGGCACAGAGAGGTTAAGTGACTTATCTAAGGTCACACAGCTATTAAGTAGGATATGAATCTACAAAATCTGGCTGTACATTCCATTTTCTAACCATTGCAGTATGTGTTAGGCAGTGGGGATGCAGCCGGGAATAATATTGACACCCAGTCACCTCCTTCACAAAGGTCAGGGGCTCCTTTCTGAGTTTATCAGTGTTCCAGGTCCATATGCTTAAACATTGCCTGCATTTATGACATTTTAAATAATAAAGCGCCTCACACACAGTATGTAGCCAACATTGTCCGTTGCTCCTCGCTGTATTTTGGGGAGTCCAGATACAAGTGCTTATGTAGAGGGTGGACACTTAGTGTTTTAGGTGAGAGAGCCCTTGGTGTCTAGTAGGTGTGCAGGCACCTGAATTCCCCTTTCCTGGACTTAGTGATCTTCCAGTTAAATAGAAACAGCACACATCTAAGGTTTAGTCCTTTTAATAATAACAATTGCTTCTGCCTTTGAGAATTACTGTCTGCGCTGTGGGGCTCCCAGAACTGAGGGAGAATTTACTGTATTTATTACTTAATCATTTCCAAAACAGCTTATGACTATGGTATCTTTAGTCAAAGGTGTAAAATTCTCCCTCTCCTACCCTCCCTCTTTGGGGTCCCTGTGATAACTCTTGCTGTAAACTGCTAAAGCTAATAAATATAGAATGTAGATCTTCCTGCGATGCAAATGTAAGCTGTCGCTACACTCATTGCTTAAATGTTATGATCGTGTCAAGCTTGGCTTTTGCATTTGAATCCTCAAGTTAAATGTGGAAGGTAAGAAAAAACAAGTGTAAGGGTTGGAAATTGAAACGTGCAGTGGGTAGGTTTGCAGAGTAATAAAAAACAGCTTTAATTTTTAAAAGATTTTAAACCTTGTCTGGTTCTTAGCAAGCATTAAGTCTTCACCATTCATCCTGACTGGATTCTGAGGATCAAAACTGCCTTTAGATAATTCAATGAACTCAACTAATGATCAAGTTTTAAATTGTTATTTTCTCCCTGCCATTGAGATAATGTGGAGAGCACCAGCACGTGGCAGGCACTCGAGGGGATGCTATTATGATTAAGGACTGGGATGCAAAGGGAACTTTGAACTGACATTTATTGAGCACTTACTGTGTGTCAAGTGCTAACAAGTCCATTCTTTGAAATAAACATCACAATAAACCTGTGAGGAAAATATCATGTTATATTTGAGGAAGCTTGATGCTCCAGTAACTTTGTTAACTTGCCCAAGTCGCCTAGGGAATAGTGCAGAGTCTGAGTTGGAGTTTGGGTCTGACTCCAAGTTTGATGTCTTCTTCACTGAACAGCTCTGCTACTTCCTGTATGCCCAGGTGTGGGTCATCTTAGAGCTGGGGTTTAGAATCAGAGGAGACTCTCAGCCAGGGGTTCTCTGTCTGTGTCTCTCTCTCTGTCTCTTTTTTTAGGAGGTACCAGGAATTGAACCCGGGACCTCATACTTGGGAAGCAGGTGCTCAGCCACTGAGCTACTCCTGCTCCCCTCTCTGTCCCTTTTTTATTCCAGGCCACCTTTAATTAACACAAAAACCTCACACTCTCTTTTAATGAATTTCAAATTCAAAATAAATTAAATATCATAATTCAAAACAAAGCAAAGGGGAAAAGTTTTCAGCATCTTGTTTTTAAACAAAACAAGTAGCTCCAGAGCTTCTGATTCCTCATTCCCACCAAAGCCACTGGAGAGCTGCCCATCTGGCTCCCCCTATCATTCACTCCCCAGGAAGGTGAGCCCAGGAAGGAATAACTTGACAGAGACACTGTCAGCACTTGAACTCAGGTCTGTCTGACTTCAAGTGTGGTGTCTTTTGTCTTAACACCCTGCTTAACCTCTCCAGCCTGGTTTCTCAACCAGCTCAGGGTTCATTCTTCAGACCTACCTTCTTACCTGTAGTTCCCAGAATGTACCATCCCTCAAGGCTTTTTTTTTTTTTATTTTTTATTTTTAAAGATTTATTTATTTACTTCCATTGCTAGAATCACAATAAGTCTATAGTAGAATACTAGTAAGTCTACTTTAGTCAAACTAAAATAAGTTTAAATGATCAGAATAGAACAAAATCAGAGTGAATTTCTTAATGTAAAATAGGTGGCATTTTTGTGTTTATTCCTTAAAAAGGAATCTGTCAAATCTATTTCAAGGCTGTTTTTAACTGAAATGTAGAAGTTACTTTCATTCCCATTTCGGGATGGCACTAAAATGCCACTTGCAGAGGGTAGCTTCAGCCTGATCCTAAGGGAGACTCTGGGGTATCATGGCCAGACAAGGCTGGGGTCTTGAGTTTTCCTACCAGCACATGACAGTCCTCCAAGAATAGCTGCAGGTACTGGCTATTGAAAACACCCCAGAGGGCCTCCCTTCCCTCACAGAGCCCGTAGAAAGGAATCCCGAGGGGACCCAGGTGGAACAATGACATTATCCAATACAATAAGGTAGGATAAAAAAAGATCTGGGGGGCGGATGTGGCTCAAATGGTTGGGAGTCCATTTCCCATATGGAAGGACTTGGGTTCGATCCCTGGACCTCCCAGTAAAATAAAGAAAAATATAGAAGGTGCGTGGGTGTACTGCCAGGCCCCATGAGTGGGTGCGCCGCCAGGCCCCGCTAGCGGGTGAGCCCTCAGGCCTCTCCGAACCACGCAGCAAGATGATGATGTAACAGGAGAAAGACGCAGGGGAGAGCCAAGACGAGATGCACCGAAAAACCAGGAACTGAGGTGGCGCAGGTGGCAGAATGCCTCTCTCCCACATCGGAGGTTCCCAGGATCGAATCCCAGTGAAGACAGGAGGAGAAGGATGAAAGGAGAGGGCAGGAAACAGGCACAGAGAATTGCCCAATGAATGGACACAGAAACAGCAAAAATGGCAGGTAAAACTAAATAAATAAATAAATAAATAAATAAATCTTAAAAAAAAAGAAAAAGCTCTGGGAGTTCTTTTTCCTTAGTGAAGCCTCACACATGTAGCACCCATTATATTATCCTGATTATGGGACCCAGGACAGGGAGAACAGAAGGGCTCTGGGCCCCGAGGCACAGTTTCAATCTCTTGGCTTAGCTCTTACTCAGTCTTGAGGGTGGATAAATATACAGTTTAAAAGTGCAGGGAAGGGAAGCGGGTGTGGCTCAGTGGATAGAGCCCCCGTTTACCATATGGGAGGCCCGGGTTCCCGTCCCGAGGCCTCCTTGTGAGGGCACGCCAGCCTGAGCGGTGCGGTGGGCTGATGCAGCAACCTCACGGCGGGAAGCGGGTGTGGCTCAGTGGATAGAGCCCCCGTTTACCATATGAGAGGCCCCGGGTTCGCTTCCTGGCGCCTCCTTGTGAGGGCAGGCCGGCTTGCGCAGCGCCGTGGGCTGATGCGGCAAGACCTCACAGCAAGGGGGAGATAAGCAGACACAGAGAAGACACGCAGCGAATGGACACAGCAGCACAAGCAGCAAGGGGGGAATAAATAAATAAAATAAATAAATCTTTAAAAAAAAAAAAAAAAAAGTGCAGGGAAGTAGTGCGAAGGTAGAGACCTGGATTCAGCTTTTGTCTTCATTTCCAATGCTGTGGGGAGTCATGTGACCCACACAGCCCCTAACCATTGAACTTCAGTCATCTCTTGTAGAACACGATAATTCCCAAGCCCAGACTCTCCCCACCATACTGCCTTGTCTTTCTGGGGTGTCAACTGTGCAACTGCAAAATGCCTGAAACAAAGTAGACACTAACTTAGGATTTTCAGGAACCAGATGAATTCTGTCTGGACAGTGCATAACTGATTTTCTTGCTTTGTAAGCATTCAGTCCTAACTTTACTTGTTTTATTGCTTGTAATTTTATGGTCTTGGGCCAGAAACCTTGAAATACACTTGCAGAGGCAATTTTATACCTTTCTTTAGAACTGGAGGGATGTTTAAAAAAGGCGGAGAGCAGGGGAGAGAGAGGGATATATGACCCAGGTTTACTTAAAGAGCTATCGTGTTGGGGGGGCGGGGCGTTGACTGTTAGATCATTCTTTGCCTCTCATTGGCAAAGTAGACTTAAGGCTTAAGGGCATCAGCGAGTTGTACTTTAATATCAAGATTTGGTAGTGGTGGTAGAGATTTGAGAACCGTTAAAGGGAGGGGGAACCTAGAGTCCTGCACTGACTGGGACTTCTTTGGGATTAGGCCCACTCCTAAGTGGTTGTCAACCTTGCCCAAGTTTGGTGCTGAATGAATAAGTGAATGATTTTTTCCATGTCATATGAAGTAGGGGGAAGGTGTGTGCTGATCTAAAGACCTGAATTCTAGTCCCAGTTCTACCAGTTGAGTATGTTCCTTATTGTCTCTGAATTCCATTTCTTCATAAATTTGGGAGGACCAGACTTGCCCAACCTACCTCCTTGGATTGTTTTCAGAATCAGATTCTACGCAAATGCACCTGTTTATTGCATGTGACAATGAACAGATAGTGTGATAAAGTCACCCCAGGACTAACTGCAGCCTCTCTCTGCAACTAACCAGTGTGACCTCAGGAAAATCCCTTACTTTGCTAAGGCCTCTGTTTTTGTCTCTGTAAAATGGAGATAATCCCTGCCCTGCCAAATTCATACGGATTCATTAAGGTATGGATGAGGAAGCATCTGGTAAATTATAAAATGCTAAAAGAAAAATAAGAAATTATTATATTCCTCATTCTCTTTGTCATTATAATATTCCTTGGTTTCTGAGAGGACTTCACGTGTGGACATGCTCAATCCCTCCTTATCAGGGTGCTGCTGTAGCCTGAGCATGGACTTCTGAGTTAGAGAGGCATCTGTTCAAAATCCTTGTACTACTGGCTACCAGATGCTGTGTGACCTTGGGTAAGTCACTTAACCTCTCTGAGCATCACCTGAAAACTCAGAATATTGAGACCTACCTCAGAGGTTTATGGTAAGACCCAAGCAGGCAAGCATGTGTATGGTAGCCAGTAGAGCACCTGGTATAAGTGAAGAGTTCAATCAGAGCTAATTACTTCCATTAGTGACCTCCCAGCTCCTTGTCTTGACATACTTAAATCCACAATAAGGCAGCATTGGTGATGGTGGGATGGTGGTTGGCCTACATTATTTCTAAGGCCACTTGTCACTTGCTAAGCTAAAAGCTAAATCATGGTGAGTTGCATGAGTTCTTTTCTCCATCCGGTTTTGAACACCTGAAGGAGAGGTTCTGCGGCAGTGATTCCAGCACCCAAAACTGAGTGGGCATGATAATCTAGGTGCAAGGCAAAGGGCTCACAGAAGGGAGGCAGGGTAGCCCAGGGAAAACCCACACAGATGCTGGGCTACCCAGATCTCCATTCAAATTTCCATCGACTACTGCCTTGTGGTTGAACCCTGGGCAAGTCATTTAACTACTTGGAGACTCAGTTTCTTCATCTGACAAGCAGCTAAGTAGAGATGCATGTGCTAAGGGGTTGTTAGGAAGATGGGAGAAAATGCATGGTACTTGGCACACAGTAGGCCTTCATGAGTAACTGTGGTCTAACTAAAGGCCCTGCCTAGCATTACATTCTATTGCAGATAGCATGTACTTTTTCTGGGCAGAAGGAACTGGAAAGTGTTCAGAGGAGGATCATACCAAGTGGGGGTGGGGCATCTGTTCTGATGGGAAAGAGCATTTTATCCCTGGCTTTGTTTCAAATTGCCTGCACGTGTTGACAGTAAAAAGCAGACTGACTCATAGTAAGTTTTACTTCAGTTTTTTAAGCCTGTTGCAGTTAATGTACCCCTTATTACCTGCACCCTGGGTGAACTGCTCCTACTTCCCTGCTCTTGATTGGCTACTGGCTCACAGACTTGAAGGAGAGAGGCCAGTGGGAAGGAAAGCTGTAATCACAAGACAGTGAGATGACTGCAAGTAGAGGAGGATCCTTGGCTCCGTAGGAGCGCTGAGGTCAAAGCCACTCACCCTCACTGGGGCTGGTGTGTGGAGCTGGGGGACGGTTGGGGAGGCCACCTGGAGAGGCTCCAGGAAGGAGGAGTCTTTAGGCTGGTCTTGCAGGAAGAGCAGGATCCTGCCAGACAGAGAAGACGAGGGCCGATCAGGCAGAAGCGATAGCACATGCCCACGCACAGAGGTTTTCATCCGCATGTCATGTTCCGGGAACCTCAAGGAGGAGGGTTTGGTTGGACAGAACCAACAAGGCACATGACTTGTATTTAAAAATCTTCAAGGCAATGACTTTAAGTCTCATTTTCTTGCAGGTTCTGAAGAAGATCCAGACCTCGTGCTCTGTTGTTCTCTGAGGGCAGTGCTTCGTGGAACCTTGTCTTGGCACCTGGCCATTAGGATATTTCTCTGGGAAAGCCCTTGGACCCATCAGTCTGTTTTTTCTTTTCTTTGGAAACTATGGTGCTCTCTGTGAAAACAAAGCGATTTGGATTCTGTTCAGGAAAAATGTAACCTACAAACAAATAGCCTTGGAAAATCTGTGCCTCACCCTCGGAGCCTCGGTCAGGCACAGGGGGAGCCCCACCCTTCTGCTGCTTTCTAGCTGCAGGCCACCTCCTTTTTCCTTGTCTCTGTGCTGTCTCTGGCTGCTCAAAGAGCAATGCCTTCCTTCCTTGCCTCTCCTTTCCCTGCTGCTCAGGCCTCAAGTCTTTGCAAGTGCCCTTTCTCTTCCTGGAACGTTCTTCCTCTCCCTGTCTGTAAGCCGTTAACCATTCTTTAAGACAAACTCCAATATCTCTCCCTCTGTTCTGATTCCCTCAGGTGCTTAGTTATTCTTCCATTATGTTGCTCTGGAAAATTCCAAATTTAAATATTCTTCCTTTTTGCAGAAAACAAATCCCTGATTTTATTTTTTAATATAATAATAATAATGGCTGCTGAGTCTTCAGCTCTCATTTTGTGCTAGGCCCTATAGCACGAGTTACCCATCTGAAAGTGCTTAGGAGAGAAACTGGCACATAGCAAGTACTTAGTACATGCTACTTATGATTTCACTTAATTCCCCCATTGTACCTACAGTAAATATGATTTACCATGTCTATTATAATTACCAGGTTACATGTCTGTGAGCTCCTTCCTCTGCTATCTCCCAGTACACAGATATTCAATGGATAGTCAGCGAGTGAACATCTAGTCATTTGAGGCTGATGACTGAGTGCAGAGATGTATTTCAAGAGCTCCCTAATCAATTTAGAGTAGCAGTAGCCTAAAGAATACAGGACTGAGAATCAGAAGATCTGAGCTTGAATTACGTTCCAACTACCTCCTAGCTTTGTGACCTTGGGCAAATTAACCAAACTTTTCTGAACCCCAAACACCTATTTTCTAATATAAGTCTAATAGTCCCAAACTTGCCTTTCTCACAGGTTTGCCTTGAACATCAAATGAGATCACACATGGAAAAGTTTTGTGAATTGTACACATGTGAGAAATTATTGTTAGAATCATTTTGGGCCCCGTTGCCATCACCACCATATTTGGCAGAACATGGGCCTTCCCATTTAGTTGAATAAATATCAGTGTGCCATTTTTATTTCTTCAGTGTCTGAAAATGCAGTTTCTTGAAGTTTGGAATACCAGTATTCCTTCTCAAAATTCATCCAAGTATTAGCCACAAACTTTTTAAAAAGGTTTTAAAAGTTCTTTGATTTTACTACTTGCTTGTCCCCCTCCTTTTTTTCCCAAAGAAAAATTGTTTTTATTGTGTTTTTCTTGGAGGGAGAGTGGTGAGGAAAGACAAATCTATTCATTCTGGATGTTTAAAGGTGGTTTCATGCATTTTTAAAGCCACAGTTTTATACCTGGACTTGCTGTAGAAACCAACGTCTTTGGAGAAGGAAGGAAAGAAGAGAAGGAAGAGAGAATTCAGTAGGATTTTTTTTTCCCCATTTTTATTTTTATATAAAAGTGTTGAGACCACAATGAAAAAAGAATTTTTATCCATATATATAATAAACCAATTTGTGAGCTACATATTTTTGTCTTTTTCATTTTCAGAAATATTCTCACATTGACAATGGTTAGATAGCATCATGCCCAAAGACACTGGCCACACAGTCAAACAAACAAACAAACAAACAAAAGTGCTATGATATAATTGAGGTAAGAGGGGAAACTCAAACATTTTAACATTGACTCACAAAGAATTTTTTTGTTTTTTCTTGATTTTGTCAGAAAAATACCAAACACAGTGAATTAATTTTTTTTAAGTCACAAAAATCTGTTTTTACCAGAAGTGAATGACTGATGGGTCAGCCCCTTGGCTCAGACAGAATCACTATTGGCTTTCCTAAGAGTCCACAAATCCACAAGGAAGTATAAGTCTACTGGCTTGCTTTTTAAGCTCTGACCCTAAATTTCACTGTTAAACACTTTCTTTCAGGAAGTGTTCTGTGAGAATTGTAATCAATAATAGTCTTTATTGGGCATTTTAATTCAAGAAGCTAGATACTAGGGATAAGGAGGTGTAACCGTTGGGGAATTTGTAATTATGAATTCCAAAAATATAATTGGATTATGCCTGTAATCTGATCTGTTAATCTGGGCATGATTGAATTATGATTAGGGCTTTGACTGGGCCATGTCAGTCAGTAGGGTGTTGAGCCCCACCCCCGGTGGGTGGGGAATTGAATATAAAAGGCAAGGCCAAAAACAGAGTTGAAGCAGTCTTTTGAGAAGCAGTTTTGATGTTGGAAAGAAGGCCCCAGGAGAAGAGAAGCAAGCTGTTCGCCTGCTCTTCTACAGCCAAACTTGTGGAGGAAACAGGAGATAAGCCTGGAGAGAAACACAGCCCCGGGAAGAGAGGAACCCCAGAAGCCTGAACCCTGGCAAACGCCAGCAGCTCTCTTGCTCTAACATGTGGCAATGGACTGTGGTGAGAGAAGAAACTTAACGCTTTATGGCCTGGTATCTGTGGACTTCTACCCCAAATAAATACCCTTTATAAAGACCAACCCATTTTTGGTATTTCACATTAGCACCCCTTTGGCTGACTAATACAGGAGGTATGAAAAGAAGTATAACACACAGTCTCAGTCTCAAGGAGCTTAAAGTCAAGTTTGGGAGCCAGAGCTAAATCCTAGACTTGTGGGCAAAATATATGATCTGAGAAAGGAGAGACCTTTCTGTGTTGAAGTGGTCTGTGAAGATTTCAGGGAGAAATTGGGCCTTATGTTAAGTTATGAAAGAAGATTGGCATTTAGACTGTAACCCTGAGAACATAATTTAAAAATCCAGCCAGAGGTCAGGACCACTGAGAAGTGTTAATAACACTTCTCCTACTGCAGGATGTTGATTTCATTAGTTCTTGTTGGAGTTGAAAGATGGTATGAGAACACTTTAGTAATGAACTCATTGACAAATGTCTGAGGCCAAAAAATTGCTAAAATTCTGTGGCTCTTGCTTTCATGATGAGAAAATAAAAGCTCTCTACATTTTCTTTTCCAGTCATAGTGTACTTCTTTTAAAAGATGTCAGAGAGAAAGATGTTTACAGAAGACTGTAATGCTCTAGCTTCTGGATCTGTAAGAGCAATGCACACTGTTGAAAGTATAGGATAATAGTAATACTAACTCAAAGAAATTTTTTAAAATGCACAATTGTGAACCATTTAAGAAAAATGAGAACCCCAGAGCTGAAAATTTATATAATGCAGCCAAAGCCATAGTCAGAGGTAAATTCATAGCTTCCCATGCTTTCACTTGAAAATAAGAATAAGTGAAAAGAAAGAAACTAAATGTCTAACTTAAGAATTTAGAAAATGAGCAGCAAGACAAAGCCAATAAAAGTAGGACAATAAAAAAAATACAAGGATAATAAGTGAATTAGAAAATCAACAAAAGAGCAGAATTCATAAGTAAATTCATGAGCTGGTTCTTTCGGAGGGGGGAGTAAATAAAACAGTAAAACCTCTAGAAAACCTACTCAAGAGAAAAAAAATAAAATAATATTTGATATCTAGAAAGCTCTTAGAGTTAGTAAAGCACTTTCCCATCCTTATCACTCTTGATCCCCAAACTTAGCCTAGATGTTATATATTTGTACTATAAGAATTAGGTGCTCAATAAATATTTGCAGAATAAATGATTGAGTGATTTTCATCATAGAATATCTTTTGCTGTTATGACATTGACTTTATAGTAGGGTGACCGATTGTCTCAATTTGCCTGGACCTGGTAGGTTTTTCGGATCCTGGTATTTTCAGTGCTAAAACCAGGAAGGTCCTGAGCAATCTGACATGAATTAGTCACCCTACTTTAAAGACTTTTAAAGGAGGAGGGAAGATATAAGTTCAGTGGATGATCAACAGCAACTACAGTCACTGCAGCAATAACTGAAGAGCAGAGAGAGAGGACAGATGCCATCTTTGACTGATGTATGCAGGCAAGGCTCCAAGCTTCCTTAGGGCAGGACGATGTCTGTCTTGCTCACCAAAATATTCCCAGCATCCATCATGGTGTCTGGCACATAGTTGGAATTCAATCGATATTAGTCAGATAGGTGGGTTAATTTAGACATATGTAAAAGCATTTGAGCTGAATTTTGAAGGCTGTGTGACATTTTAACTACAGGAGAAAGGGGTATATGGCAGAAGATTCCAAAAATAGAGAACTAGGATGTGGTAATTGGTAAATAAGATGTTTGATGGCTATTTGATGGCTTTTCCTAAGGCTAATAATATCTTTCTTGGGGAAAGCCCTTGTAACAGTCAATCTATGTATTTCATCTATTCTTTTTTCCATCCTGGAGACCCTCTCCCACCCTGTTTTTCTGCTTTCTTCCTTTCTCTCCAAAGAGCTAATACTCTTTGCAGAAGCAAAGCCATCAGAATATCCTTCAGGGCAAACCTAACTGACAAACCATACAGGAAAGCTTTCTGCTGGGATGCCCTGAGGTGCAGGTGGATCTGGGAAGGGTGAGATTTGGCCAAAGAAGGGCAAATAGTCCCTATGGTGTGGAGCAGCATGGGAGGAGGGAGAGGGGAAAGGACACTAAGTCAGGCACTGGGGCACAATGGTGAAGGGTCCAATTGCCCTGGGCCACACAGGTATTTCCTTCTGGATTCTTGTTATGGAGGACAAAGTATGCATATTACTCCTATGAGGGGAAAGAAAAGCATTTATTGAGCAACTACTATGTGCCTGGCACTGTTGGAAGCTTTTGTATGCATGATCCATATACATGCATTTTGAAAGAAGATATAAATATCCCCATTTTATAAATGAAAAAAAAACAAAAACAAAACAAAACCCAACAAAGGCGTAAAGCGATTCAATGACTTGCCCAAGATATTAAACTAGGAACTGGTACAAGTCAGATTTGAAACTATATCTATCTGGCTTTAAAGTTGGGTGGTTTCCAACATCATATATTCCTTATACATCTCAGCTAATGAAAGCAAAGCATTTCCCAGCCTCCTTCCTCCTACCCTGGCCTCTTCTAAACACTAATGGAGCCCTCCTCACAAAATGCACCCCCCATTTCCTTCTGCTGTGCTGAGAGGGCCCGGTCCTCCTTAGAAATGTGTTAGAATTTTGGTATCTCTTTGATACTAAATATGTTTTTTCAATCTGGATGGAGCTCTGGGATTTTGTGATAGCTTCTACCTTTTGTTCCTTCTCAGGAATTTTTCTACTGAGCAGTATTGTTCTATGAAGATGTGCTTGTTAAAGGTGCCTGGTTACCCACAGTAGGATGCTGTGGGACTCTTATTAGACCCAAGTAGCTAAATTTCCTCTCTTTTAGTGCTCATAGATTTGTTAGCAGAACAGAGAGAAAAATGAGGAAATCTGGATTCCAGTCCAGGGCCTGCCACTTTCTAACTGTGTGACCTGTCGCTTTACTTTTTTGGGCCTCAGTTACATTATCTGTAAAATGGATTTATTATACTTGCTTTTCTTACTGCACAAAACAATATTGAGAGACTGCATTGGGTGATGTAATAAATCATAAGCCAAAAAGTGACAAGACAAATGAAGGATGTTAGCAGCCTCACGTCCTTTGTGGAACAAAGTGGGCATAAATAATACATGAAATATTTTCTTGTTTTTTTTTTTCCACCTCTTGGTAGTTAAAGAAATCTGACTGGATCTAACTTAAACAAAAAAGGGACTTTATTTTCTCAGATGAATGGTGAGAAGGGCAGGTGGGGTCGGCCTTGGAAATGGCTGGATATGGGTCTCCAGTGCCGCCAGAATGCCCTCTCTGTCTCTTACCTCTCTGCCTTACTGCATGTCAACATCATTCTCTCCTGCCTTCCTGAGCTGCCTACACGCGATGGACGATATGATGTGGAAGTTCCAGGCTTACCTTCTGCGGCAGTTTAAGATTATTTATGAATTCCAAAAAGAGAGATTATGTTTGTAAACTGGTCTGTTCCTCTGGGAGTGATACCCTTTTATTGTATAAGATTCAGCTGAGATGTCTTTGATTAAATTATGACAGTAGGGTGTGACTCAGAGTTGAGTCCCCACCCCCTTGGTGGGCTGATAGAAATAGACACTCACTCAAGCAGACACACAGAAGAAGGCACATGAGAAGAGAGATGATGATACATGAATACTTTAGGCTTCCATCCTTACTGCTTGTAACCAGAGGGAGGACAGAGCTGCTTCTACCCATAGCTCCAAGTAGAAAAACCCCACAGAACCTCTGTGATTGGCCTGGCTTGGGCCAGGTGAACACCTGGTAGGAATCTCTGTGGCTAACAGTGAGTATTATTATTGGCCTGCTTAGGGTCTCATGCCCACCCCCATCTGACCAAGGGGTGGAGGAAGCACAGCCATGGCTCTCACCTTAGGGCTCTGAACTAGGTCACAGCTCCATTTGTATTAATGGCAATGGAATTTAAAAAATAGAAGATACCAGAAGGGGATTCCTCTCAGATACTACTGCAGGCTTTTGGTTCCTCAAAAGTGCTCCAGCTCTGGAGATGCAGACCTGCCTGTGGGTGCAAGAGGGGCCCTTTGCACCAATTGTACTGAGGCGATGCTGCCAGCCCTCGCTCAGTAGGTTAGGCTAGCTGTCATTTACAGAAAAAGCACCTAATTACTCTGTCAAACTTAGTAACAGGGAACAGAATGAAATGAACCAGCTCACAGATGGACTCTGACCAGTGCCCTTAGCCATGCCACTCAGACCACCACCAACAAGCTGGCCAAGCAGTCCTGAGGACAGATTATCAGTGGATGGTCCCAAGATGGGACCATCAGGGGCCGCTAGAAGGACATACAAGGGTCCGGGGAGATGTAGTGCTGGGGAACAAGCACAGGCTTGGATTTAGTTGACCCTGAGGTCAAAGTCAGGCTCAGCCATTTCCTGGCTGAATGCTTGTGACAGTCCCATAAAATCTCCCTGGGTCTCATTTCCCTCAGGGATGGTATTTACCTCACAGTATATTTACTACTAAAAATAGTAACTAATACTTGCGTGTGAAAGTTTGAACCTGGGTGGAACCCAGAAGAGCATGTCCTCAGAGCTAATCCATTCCTCTGTGTGTAAAACTATTCTAAGTGGGACCTTTTGAATAAATCACTTTAGTTAAGGGCCTTTGATTAGATTGCATGACCCAGGGTGGGTCTGGGTCCTCTTGCTGGAAGCCTTTAAAAATGGGAGAGAGGAGGCCGCAGAAACAGAGAGAAACCCCCAGGAGCCAGAAGCTGAAATCAATGGAACACAGGAGTTGAGAGGAGGCCACTGAAGCGAGAAGCTGAAAGCAGTGAGGCGCAGAGGAGAGGGGAGAGATGAGTGGACACCGCCACGTGCCTGATCGGCCACAGCTGCAGCCCAGGGAGAAAGCATCTCCTGATGATGCCTTGATTTGGATACTTTCATGACCTCAGAACTGTAAGCTTTTAAATTAATAAATCCCCATTGTAAAAGCCGAACCATTTCTGATTGCCTTTTGCATGCTAAAACATTGAGCAAATCAATTGGCAATCTGTTTAAGTGTTTTACCCGCATTATCTTGCCATCTTTATAAAAATTCTATCAGGGGGTTGCGTTTCTTATTTCCCATTTACATATGAGAAAACACAGGCACAGAGAGATTAAATGACTTGTTGACACTGCTAGTAACTGGCACAGTAAGGACTTGACTTAACAGACAAAGGATGCTGTGACATCAGTCAGCTCAGTGAATGTCATGGGAGGAAGGAGGGCCTTGTTGGTAGAGGGACCAGAGTGTGCAATAGTCCTGGGGTTGGAGACAGCATACTGGGGGGAGTAGAGGAAGACTAGTGTGTTCTGATATAGCAATCTCTGGGGAGAATGCCTCAAGAGGAGGCAGGCAGGGTCAGATCAGGCATCGCAAGAAACACTCAATGCTAGGCCCACGGTAAGCACTTACCAGCCTGCTTCTGGCCTGTGATCTTAGCAGGAGGCCTGTGGTAACTCCCAGTCCCACCACATCTTGTCATGGGGTCCCCTTTAAAAGCATAACCTAACAATAGAAGGAGCCTCAGCAGCTGGAAAATAGTTGCAGGCCTATTTCTCCCTTTTGAAGGATCTAAGCTCTGCTGCTAATAATAATTATTATTAACGGTAATCATCATATTTGACATCTCTATTGCTACAGAGCATGTCATCCTTCAAAGCTCCCAGGAGCAATAATTACTCCTCCCAGCTCCCCTAGGAAGCAGGTAAATAGGGGTCTGAACACAGTATGAGGAGCCATAAATTCCTGAAAATCAGACTCCTTCTCTTTGGCCTGGAGCAGAAAAAGACAGACACACTAAAAAGCCCCCTTGACTCCCCAAGTATAAAAGGGGGAGCAGACAGGGCTAGAGAGGTGATCGTGGCCTCACAGGTACACTGAGAAGTTTCATTAGAAGATTTCAAGTGCACTTTCATTAGTAAAAGGGCTGCTGAGCTCTGCTTTTCCCCTTTAAGCAGACAGAACATCAGGATCGAGGTAGTGGATACTGGGATGAAGGAAGGGCATGGAGACAGTGAACATGTCCCAGGAGATGGCACTTGTTTGGCTTAAAGAATGTTAAGAAGGTATGATGGTTAATTTTTGTGTGTGTCAGCTTGGCTAGGTTATGGCATCTGGGTGCTTGGTCAAACACTGGCCTGAATGTTGCTGTGGAGAGGTTTTGTAGCTGTGATTAGTGCCTACAATCAATTGGCTTTAAGTAAAGCTTGCCCTTGATAATGTGGGTGGGCCTCATGCAACTGGTAGGAGGCTTACGAGCAAAGAACGGAGTGTTCCTGTCTTCTGTGGTGAAGTGCTCTGAGAGACCAGGAGGTGTTAGGTCTTAATGCCCCAGAAGACCTTCCTAGGGTTTTGATTTGGCTTAAATATGACTTTTAGTTTGGCTTTATGCTCACCCTCTGCCCTTTCCTCGTTTACATTTAGGAAATGATAGGTCCTGTGCAGTGGGTAGTAGGGATACAGTGATTCAGAAACATGGCTCCAAACTCATGGTTTTGTGGGGAAATGGAAGCACAAGCAGGTGATTATAATTCCCTCTCTCAAAGTACCTCACCCTGAATTATAACTGCCTAATAAGAAATCGAGAAAGCCCATAGGATGTTGTGTCCATCCCGACTGGTAAAGATGGGGCGTGCGTCTTAGGCGGCTGAGTCAGCCTATCCAAGCTCTCCCATCGAGTCCAAGTCTCCTTTGGAAAAGAAGCCTTTCCGACCACCCCAGTCCCTGTGCAACCACTGCCTCTTCTCGTGGAATCCCGTAGCTCTGTGTCTGCCCAATCCTTTGGCTTTTCTAACCCACTCTTTTGTGTTTTTAGACATCTTTAGATGTGAAAGCCTGATGTTCTGAGTGAGAAAATTAATAAAAATAACAACAGTCTCTTACATCTGTATTGCACTTTGCAGTTTACAGACACATTCACAGCTGCCCCCCTGGCAGCCCCGTTTTACATCAGGCCTCTGGGGCCTGTGCTCTTTGTCTCATATTACCGTGCAGGCGGGCAAGGGGGGAAAGAACCCGGATCTAGGGCACAACTGTTATTCCCCTGCTACATGCTTCCCACGTGTCAGTCAATCTTGGCATCCATCCAGTGAGGGGTAGCATCATATTATCCCCTTTTATAGACAAGGAAATGGAAGCTGCAAGAGGTGAAGCCCTTTGGCCCGTGTCACACAGCTCATAGGACGTGGAGCTGGGATTTCTCCTCACACGGGCTTGACTTCCAACCTGAGTAGGGTTGAACTGCTACATAATGTAACTTGGTATTTCTCTCTCCACGCCAGGCATGAAGTAGTAGCATATTAAAGGCTCAGAGGTCTGATTTATTTGTTATTGTCTTCTGTTTCTACCTTACCTTTCTGTTCTTGGCGTCGGCATGGAGATGTGAGGGAAGGCGGCTTTGTCCCTGGCATAGTGGCTCAGCAGGCACTAAAGAAACACCGTCCGTGCCTGGGCACCTGTTCTTTTTGCTCTCTGGAATGTCTCCAGTGAGGAACAGGATGTTAAGATGTCAGAACATTAGCTGCTCAAGATGGATGATACCTTCTTATCCCCCCATCTCCTAGGCCTGAATGCCACTGGGGACAGCTGCCAAACCAACCAGGAATAACTCTGTCCACCAGAATATCCTCTGCCTTGGCTGGGGTGAGGGATGCACTGTGCAGGCCTTTCTCTCAGGCCCCCATCTTCCCAGCCTTTTTGCAGATCAGTGCCTCTTGGATCCAATTCATGACCTCCAGGTCTCTTTGGAGTCATGGCTTTCTTTCTTATTTACTGGTGGATCCTCTGGCTTCTTCATTCAACATGTTTTCTGTGCCAGGCAGCTGTGAGTCATGGGGGCTTAGAGCCGAAATGGCCTCTGCCCTTGAGGCATGCCCAGGCTGGGGGGCCTTGAACATTCCATGCCTTCATTTCCTAGGGCTGCCAGAACAAAGTACCACATAATATGATGCTACCCCTCACTGGATGTGGCTTAAAACAACAGAAATTTAGTGTCGCATCATTCTGGAGGCTAGGGATCTGAAATCAAGGTGTGGACAGATCCATGTTCCCTCTGAAACTGGTCGGGAAGATCCCTCCCTACCTCGTTCCAGCTTCTGGTGTTTGCCTCCAATCCTTGGCCTTCTTGGCTTGTAGATGTATCATGCCAATCTCTGCCACCATCTTCAAATGGCTTTCGCTCTCTGTGTCCAGGTTTCTCTCTCTTTTTTTTTTTTAAAGATTTATTTTATTTATTTATCTCCCCCCTCCCCCCATTGTTTGCTCTTGCTGTCTGCTCTCTTTGTCTGTTGGCTGTGTGCTTGTCTTCTTTTTAGGAGGCATTGGGAACTGAACCCAGGACCTCCCATGTGGGAGGGAGGCACCCAATGGCCTGAGCCACCTCTGCTCCTGCTTGTTGTGTCTCTCATTGTGTTTCCTTGTTGTGTCTCTTTGTTGCATCATCTCGTTGAGTCATTTTGTTGCGTCAGCTCACCACACCAGCCTGTTGCTGTCTTGCTGTCTTGCTCATCTTCTTTAGGAGGCATGGGAACTGAACCTGGGACCTCCCATGTGGTAGGCGGGCACCAACTGCTTGAGCCACATCCGCTTCCCTCCCTCTTCTTATAAGAACACCAGTCATATTGAGTCAGGACCCACCCTAACCCAGGATGACTGCATTTTAACTGATTACATCTACAAAGACCCTGTTTCCAAATAAGGTCACATTCAGGGAACAGGGGTTAAGACCTGAATATACATTTTAGCGAGACACTATTCAACCCATAACACTGCACACAGGGAAGGAAGTCCAGGGGCTCGTGGGAGCACAGAGGAGGCGTATCTGGGAAGTCAGGGAAGGTTTCAGGGGGAGTGCTGCTTGGATTTGGTCTTAAAGGATGCACAGGAATTTTCCAGGCAGAGGGATAGAGGGAGGGCATTCTAGGAAGAGGGACTTTTGCCCATTCATCCGTCCCTGTGCCTCTGAGGAATCATACAGATAGGTACACAGGGGTTCTGTAGGAGAGCCCCTAGATACTGGAACAGTTCTCATGCTGTCTGTTTTAGTCTGCTAGGCTGCCGAAAGCAAAATACTAGAAATGTGTTGGCTTTTATTTATTAGTTTACAATAAATGGAGATTTATTAGTTTTCAAGCTTATAGTTCTGAGGCCGTGAAAATGTCCAAATCAAGGCATCATCAGGCGGTGCTTTCTCCCTGAAGACTGGCTGCTGGTGATCTTGGACTCCTCTGTCATGTAAGGCATCTCTCCCTTCTCTTCTGGGTTTCATGGAGTTCAGCCTCTTGCTCCTGTGGATTTCTCTATCTGTATTTCATTCTCTTACAGGGGATTCCAGGAAGAGGAGTATCGCCTTACTGAAGTGACCTAATCAAAAGGTCTTGCCTATAATAGGTCCACACACACAGGAATGGATTAACTCTAAGAACATATCTTTCTGGGGTCCATAAGGTTTCAAACCATCACACTATCCATGTGACTTGGTTTCTCATTTGTGAACATCTCTTTCTTTCCTGAGTAGTTTTGGTTCCTCGCTCCCACGGTTCCTCGTTTTCTCATCCTTGAGCATTTTCTCTGTACTTGTTGTACTTTGTCACCATCCCTCAGAAAGCAGCAGTTAGCATAAGGCTCAAAATCACTGCCATAGGACTACACTAGACCTACATTTGAATCCCAGCTTTGCCCCTTAGCAACTAACTAACTAGGAAACTCTGAGCCTGGGTTTCCTTATGTGCAAAACAGGAGAGTCATAATGCCCCCTTGGTTTGTTATGGGGTTTAAATCAGGTAGTGAATGCAAAGTGCTGACATTGAGTCTGGCACATGACAAATGCTCAATAAGCATCAGCTATGACCATGCTGTTCATAGTAGGGGGCCCAGAATTGAGCACAAGTTGGGTCTCCGTGAAGCCTGGCCAGAGCTGGAGCATTGTCCCCCAGCGCTGACACTGGTCTTCTCATGCAGCTGAGGATCACAGTGACCCTTTTGGCAGAGTATCACTGTGCTCACTCACTGTGGGTCCTCCCTGGAAGCTGTGGGCCTCCTCCCTAAGGGCTGCCATCACTAAGTCTTGTCTCCTAACCACTTGCTGGGGCCATTGGAGTTATGAATTCATGTCCAGGCCTGATATTTGGGCTTGTGAAATTCTACTGTGGGTACATTTAGCCCATCCTTCAGGCCTCTAGAAATCATCTTGAATCTTAATTCTGCCTCCAAATATTTGCAAGCCTCCTTCCTAACAAGATTTTCTCCCAGCCCAATCTATCCAACAGACCACTGACAGAGATGCTTTTGAAAAATGCTGTTTTCCTTTTATCCCTCTCCCGTTCAAAATCCTTCTGTGACTGCTGAATTGATAAAGTTCAAACTCCTTAGTCAGGTTCATAAGACCCTTCATGATCGAACACCAACTAGTTTTTGGGCTAATTTATTTTTCCTGCCCAAATAGTTGATAATAATGGTTCCTATCTCATAGGATTTTTTGGTGAGGATTAAGTGAGTTAACACTAGAAAAGCACTTAGAACAGGACTTTCAAGAACTGTGAGGGGTCTGAGACTTTACCCCAGTTGCAAATGAATAGGTTAACCTGACACAATTTCATGGATACCAAGTCAGAGACAAAGGATTTAATTCCCTATGACAATAGCAGTAGACAGAGTATCAACATTTTCTAATGCCTGTTCCCTGATCCCCAATTCCCACAGGATGATGGGAAAAGGACCAGATGACATGACACCTGTGGGTTGCATTATGAAGAGGAACCCTGAGCTCAAGGAACCCAAGTGTTTTTTAATGGACAGTAAGTGAACCATCCTCTGATCTAGAGGAAGATATTATCTTTATCTTCCTGACAGTCTGGAACAAATGCAGTGTCTCTGCTTGCAAAACATGCAGAAATGTGAGATACCTATGGGGAATTGTCTCCTAACTAGGTCCAGGTGTGTTGTAAGTGTAACTGTTAGCCATGATGATGAGGATGGAGGCGGTGGTGGTGTGTGTGCTTTGCTTCAGGATGCTGGGTCTTCTCATTGACCCTTGAAAATGACTTCCGTACTTTGTGCCTTTGCTTGTGAAGTTCCCTCACCCCTCTCCAGCTTCCTCTCTGCATTCAAGCTTCAGCTTCTCCAATAAAACTTTCCTGACCACAGAAACCGAATGGACTTCTGCTGTCTGAACTCTGACAATGGCATTTGTCCCCTTTTTTCAGCACTTAAATACTGCTTCCCTCTCCTCAAGACCTTTGCAAAGCTCTTTCTTCTACTTCTCTTCCAGTTACATCCTTTGCTTTTCAGTTAGCTGGCACTTCCTCTGGAAAACTTTCCTGCTGTCTACTCCTCCAGGCCTGGATTAGAGGCCTCCTTTTGCTCTGATGGCATCCAGTGGTGCCCGGATGCAGCATTTCTTGCCTGGCTTTCCTTGTAGACTTGGAGGTTCTACAGGACCCTTGTGTACCCAGCACCTACATATACCTGGCACATGGAGACATTTAATTACTATGTATTATATGAATGATTGTATAAATATGAATATATACATACCCATGCAAATTTAACAAATAAGTCTAAACATACTAGAAGCTCCTGGACAGTGTCCAGTGGACACAGATGCTTCAGTAGGTGTTTAGTACCTGTGGATTGATTGATGAGATTTACAATTAGTCATTATATTCCCTTTCAGATGTGTCAATTTCATATTGCTTTCAAGGATATCTGTGAGGCCAGGTGGACCTCGGTTTAAGACATACATTGTCAAAGGTATTATTCATTCTGCCTTTATATAAGGGAAAATTTTAGTCACCCTCCTCCAAGCAATTTAAAAACCATAGACCTCATGTTCCCTTAGCTTAGTAAATATCAAACTCATTTCAACCTTAATAGTCTACAAAATCAACACTAGTTTAAACTAATGGTCTGTTTATAGCTTACATGGCAAGTTTCAAATTGCAAATACATTTTTACTGTGACTTTTGAAGGTGACTATTGGAAAGAATGACCAAACAGTCACCAAGAAACCTGAAGCTGAGTTTGAGGTTAGCACCCAGTTTCCCATATGATGATAAAATTAAACCAAAGAATGGAAAATTTGGAACCTCAGCCCCAGTGTTGTGAGCCCTTAGGACACGTGGGGGGATAGTGATTAAAAATTAGCCCTTGGAAGTCAGATGAACCTGCAATCACGTTCTGATTCTTTTCATTACTGAGTCTCAGTTTCCATATTTGTGAAAGGTGAAAATATGGCACACAGCATAGAATTGTTACGAGGATTAAATAAGGTAACTTGTATTTTTTTTTTTAAAGACACTTTTAGCACAGTATGTGGTATTTACTAAGCCGTCAACAAATGGTAGCTGTTATTATTATTACTAATTTTATAAGAAAGACCTGAGTTTGTACCCCTAGCTCAGGCACCAGCAGCTGTGTGAACTGAGCATCTAGGCTGAAGGACATTGAAAATTGATTTTAGTTCCCTCAGTTTCTTCATCTATAAAATGGGGATAACAAAAATACCTAGATCATAGGGTTGATGAGATGATAAAATTGGCTGATGATATGTAACGTGCTTCAGGAATGCAGGGCGTATAGTAAGCACTCACACTTACTGTAAATGTTAGGTAGAAAAATAATGATTATGATTACTCTCCACATCTCTTTTTCCTCATTTGTAAATCTGAGCATGTCAGTGTTGATATGTATTTGTAAGGATTGGAAATCATATTTATTAAGTACCTAACTTTAAGTGTCTAGCATATAGTAAGTAGGCACTTAAGAGAGAGAAGCTATCATTTCTAGACTCTCTTCTTGCCCCTGCCTGGTTTCCATCTCCAGCTGAATGGCTGCAGCTATTTTAATTTTGGGGGGCTTCTCTGACAGAACTGGGTGGGGGTTAGGGGCAAGAGAGGGCTCTATCAACTGAAAACCGCAACCTGGAAGTGAACTTCCCTAATCAGCGCTGCAGGATTCTAACAGCTGGTTCTACTTTGGAATCAATTGGAACCTCCTGGGCCCCTTGCTCTTTTTCTGCGTGGAGCAAATGCCTTCCCACAGCTAAGATTTAGAAATTTGCCACACCGTATCAGAAACAGATCCAGCTGTCGGCAAGGTCAAGGTCCTCCAGGCCCAGGCCCCAGCTCTGAAGCCGTTGTAGCCAGGCGGGTGGCCTTGGAGGTTGAGGCTCTGGCCTGAGGTCAACGCTGCCTACCGTACTGCCAAAAAGCACGGTACTGTTGCCGGCGGTTGGGAAACGCCACCCAAACCTCCCAGATTTCTATTTCCAAGAGTGAGTCACATTAGGATGTGGAGAGCATGTTAAATAACCATTTTTAGGATATGAGTGTTAGAGTGCAGCAGCAAAAATGCATTTGATTTGGAAAGGAACTGCTTCCTAAATGCCTGCCTTATATCTTCCATCTGCTCACCTTTGTGGTGGGCCCTTGAGGATCTTTTGGGTAGCCAACACTGCCTTGAGTGTGGTAGGTATCAGAGGATGTTGGTTTAATTGTTATCACTGCTGCCTAAGGCTTGATGAGTCATTAAGAGAATGAGCACCAGGTTGAGAGTGGAATCCTAATTCTAAATTTACTAGCTGTGTGACCTCAGGTAAATCCCTTAACTTCTCTGAGCTTCCACTTCCTCTGTTGAAGAATGAGGGCTGGGTTACAAGCTCTTGAAGCTCCCTTACTGCTCTTTGATTCTCTGATCACTAGTGATTACAGATGCTATAATTGCTCAATGAATGAAAACTAGCAACTGGCCTTAATCAAGTACTTATTGGTCTCTTGCACGATGTTAAGCACTTTAATAAATCAATTAATGAATTGAAAGAATGAATACGAAGATCTATGATCTTCTTTTGGAAAAGAGAGTAACAAAGGCAGGTAAAATGAATTTTTGAGCATCTATTTTGTATTAAACAATATCCTAGATAGTCTTAGCCAACAGCTTGGAGAGGGGCAGGGCTTTGTTCAGGGTGCATGATAGGTGACAGGGAGGGGTGGGCCAAGTTCCTGAGTCCCATGGCCCCTGACAGCCCACCACATTGGCACATCTGGGCCAGCCCTGTCCACCCTTTTTTAGCAGAGAGATCCTGTGAGTAGGACAGCATAAGGAATCTTGGTGTAGTTTCTAGAGAAGCAGGAAGAGATGGCAGAGAGGTGGGTGGGAGAAGAAGAGGAGGAAACATGAAGCAGAATACCGAGTCAGTGGGCCTAAGTGGGATGGGGCCTGGAATACTGGGAAGAACTTTTTCCCCTTGGGCAGGGCACCCCACCCCACCCCACCCCTGTTTTGCATACCGGGGTTGGTCTATAAACATGGTGCCAGCTGCAAAGGCTCCTGGGGAGGAGGCCTCAGGCCCATTTTATGGACTGGGAGATGGGCACTCTCATCCCCTCGACCCCCCTTCCCCTTCCCTCCAGCTTTCCTCCCACCAGGCAATGCCTCCAGAAACATAATGGGCTTTACAAAGAGTAGTGACATTATTCCCAGGCGAGAGTAGAATGGAGAATGGAGGAGTTCTTGCTCCCAGTGGAGAGCCTTTTCTGGCACAAGCACCTGATATTTGGCTGGTCATGCTTTTGTTTATTCAACAAATATTTGCCAAGCTCCTTCCTTGATCCTGGCACTTCTAGACATGAGATACAAAAGAGTGCATGAACTAGAATTTGTTGCACCCTTGGAGCACTTACAGTCTAGCTGGGGGTGGGAATGTAGGTGAGGGTGTGTTAATTTCCTGTCGCTGCTGCAACAAATGACCATAAACTGGGTGGCTTACAGTTCTGGGGGTCAGAAGTCAGAAATCAAGGTGTTGGCAGGATGGGTTCCTTTTGGAGGCTTTGAGAGAGAATCGTTCCATGCCTCTCCTCCAGATTATGGTGGCTGCCAAAATTAACTTGCAGACATGTCACTTTCATCTCTGCCTGCTTCTTCACATCCCCTCCCCTCCCCTTCCCTCCCATTCTGACACTTGTGATTGGATTTCAGGTCCACTTTAGTCCAGGATGATCTCTTTCAAGATCCTTAACTTAATCATATCAGCAAACACCCTTTTTCCAACTAAGGTCGCGTTCACAGGTTTGCGGGCACATAGATTTTGGGGGGCCACCATTCAACCCACTACATGGGCAAGAATAAAATTAAATAAGCTAACAATTACATAATTACACATTGTGGTGAGTGGTGAAAAAGGAAACGAAACTCGCAAAGTTGTGGAACAGAGATAACAGCTGTTGAATACTTAACTTCTCTGAACCTCAGTTTTTTAATCTGGAAAAATGAGAATAGTAATGCCTAACTCAGGAAGTTGAGGAAAGGATTCAATTACTGGAGAATTAAATATGTAATTGTTGATTGAATAAGTGATGAAAACATCCCTGACAAATAGTTATGTATAGGATTTCTTCCTCCACTGGCCTCAAATTTTCCTCCTCCTCATTCATTCATTCATTCATTCAATATGTTTTGAACATCTTCCCTGCACTGGGTTTTATTCTAGGGAGCCAGGACACTGCAGGGTACAAAACAGACAAAAATTAATTTCCCTCATTGAGCTTCCATTTTCATCATTGTAATCATCTTTGTCCCTTTTGTATTTGTCTATCACCTTCTTCATCTGTTATCTCTTTTTACCCACAAAAGAGGAGTGTGAAGTAGGCAGGACAAGCATTGTGAAAAAAAATCTCCATTTTACAGAGGAGGAAACTGGGGCCAAGGGAGGGTTTCCTCTGTCTATATCACATAGTAGATTCCTCTGTGTCCTTGCAGCCAGAAGACACAAAGGGCTGGATTAAAAGGTTGAGCCCAAGTCAGTTTTTCTAAACCTATTTAACAAGGGAGGAGTATTTTGATGATGATGATTTTTTTCATTTTGTGGCTAGGGTGGAAAAACAATTACTCTCCTCTTTGATTTTTAATATAGCATTGGTCATCAATTAGAACTCTCTTAAGATTCCCTTGGGGACAAATATGAGACTGCTAAAATGTGGGCTAGACAAGTCTTGTAATGAAATTATATGCAGGCAAACTCTTCTAGACTTAAAAAAAAAAAAAGTCTGGATGAGTCATGGAGATTCAAGCTTAAAATGATTTTAGAGTTTATCAATTCCAGTGCAAGAATACTGAATCTCAGAGAGGTTAATTGGCTTATTCAAGGTCCATAGTTTGAATGGAAAATATTGACATTATTGCACAGAAGCCTCGACTTCCCTCTGTTCATTATTTAATGCGTATGCAGCAAATGCAAAGCCCCTCTGTCCCGCCCCCCCCCACCCTGCTCCAGCTCCAGAGGTAATTTGATGGGAATCCAGGAGAACAGGAATATGATGGGGGTGGATAGGGTGCTCTCACTTTTATTTTCTCCATATTTCTGGGCTCACAAATGATCTTTTAAAATGAAAGTTATTACTTCTGGCCTTGCATTTGAAGTCGGTCTCCCAGCTCTGTTGCTTGCTGGCTGTGGAACGCTGGGAAAATGGCATAACATCTCGGGCTTTATTTCCTTATCCTTTCAGTAGATCTTGTAACTGTCCTTACCCTTGAATTTTTTTGTGAAGACTAAATGAGATAATTCATGTAAAGAACCCAGCATAGTGACCCACCTAGAAAGTGCTCAGTCAATGATATCAATTGTTGTTATTAGAGTGAAACTCCAGCCTAAACGGGTGCTGAGACAGGGGGTGGGGAGGGCGGGAGGCAAGAGCACACACTAGGTCTTCAAGGCTAATTTCAGGACTGCCTCCCCTGTCCACTCCAGCTGGCAGTGAGTGCACTCTCTGGATTCTAAAGTAATTTAGTCAAGCCTCTCATGGCACTTGCCAAATATATTTTCCTCCATTGTCCCTGTATCAGTAAGGGGAGTCTCTTTTTTCACTGACCCAGGTTTTTCTGTCTGTGAAATGGGGGAAAATACTTACCTCTTAGGGGAAATTTAAGTGAGAGTCAGAGTTATAAAGATGCTTGGCAAACTGAGATGTGGAAACAAACTTTCATTCATTCATTTGAGACATGTTCACGGAGGAAAAGCTGCTGAGGCTGGCATTGTGCATGGTGCTGAGAAAACATTACCAAGAGCCTGTCTCTATCTTCTAGGACTTCACAGTTTAGTAGAGAAGTTTCGATATAACTGTAATATGAGATTGTTATTATTTTTATCACTGTTGTCATCGAGTTTTCTAGGATAGAAGAAAGCTCTTGGATGGCAGGAAGCGTCATGAATATCATTGATAGGACATGTAAGGGGTCAAACCAGGAAATAGTACAGATGAAACTTGCTGAATCTGGTCATGCCATTCCTCTCCTTCTGCTTCTTCAAAGGCTACAAGGGAAAAATCTGAGCTGGGCACTTTTCGTGGTCTTCATCATCTGACTCCTCCTCATTGCTCAGCCCTCTGCAAATCTCACTTTACGCTCCAGGCATACCAAGCCCCATTTAAGTCCTTCATGCCATCATGCCTTTCCACATGCTGTTCCCTCTACTAATGAAGCAATTCCTCCTCATCTTCTCTGTTTAGAAAACCCTTGCCAGTCCTGTAAAACACTGCCTCCTCTCAGGCGGCTCTTCACTGCTCTAGGTGAACTCCTGTGGCTTTCTTCATTAAAGCAACAAAGGCTCCCATCTGTAACTTCGTCTGTGCCCCTGATAGACTGAGTACTCTTCACAACACTGAGTCCACGCCCTCAACATCTAGCACAGAATCCAGGACAGGGAAGGAGCTCAGTGTGTGCTCGTAGAGTGAATGAATGAATGAGTGCGTGAATGCCAGCCATTCTTAGCTGCTTTCTCAAATCTTAGGCTGAATACATTCATCAAGGGTCCAGCCAAAGTGGGTTGGCAAACAGAAATTGTTTCTGGGGAGTCTGACTTTCACCCAGGGACTCTTGGAGCTGTTTGAGTTTGCTGCCATCATAAATATGGGTGTGGATCCCAAGGATATTAAGGGAAGCTGGAGCCTGCCAGGGGAGGGAGAATTTTCTGACATCTTTTTCTCCCAACAATGCTCAGAAATGATTTTCAGTGGGGCCAAGATCAGGACAAGAAAGTAATGTCCTTTTTACCAAGTGCTTGCAATGCCAGGCTTTCCTCACATCATTCAAGAAGTACTCCCTTTAATATATGTTTCTTCCTGGGATCCCCATGGCATAATTAAATGAATTAGTGCTGTGGGGGTCAGAAAGACTGGATTGGAATCTTCATTCTGCCCCTTGTTGGTTGTGTGGCTTGGGGACCCCTCTGTAGAATACACACCTCACATTGTGGTGGAACAGATTCTAGAGGATGATAGCTGTACCACCTCGTCTTATGTCCACTTGCCTCATAGACACCCAATAAGTGAGTTCTTTTCCTTCCCCATCACTGAAACTCACTTTGAATATACTCCAACTGTTACCATTGACTAGGCAGGTGTGGGTCTGGGAAGGTGTTTCGTGAAATCAGGTGCCAATAACAATGACAGCAGAGCTCACATTAAGGAGTGATTACTATGGATCACACACTGTTCTATGTGCTTTACATATATTATTCTTTATGGGGTTATTGTTATCCAGTGTTGTTATTCCCAATTGTCAGATAAGGAGACTGAGGCACAGAGAGGTTAAATATCTTGTCTGAGGTTACACGGCTGGTAAGTGGGAAGCTAAGGATTCAAACTAAGACAGTGTAGGACCAGAGCCCCTTGGTACTGATAGAGCTAGTCCACCACCCAAAGATCAGCCATTTAACAGTAGTTAATTAGTGGTGCTATTCCAAGACACCACAATACCAGCCTATAGCAAAGAAACTTGATCTAGGAATTTTGTCGAGGTCACATCATCAACAAGAGTATGATTTCCCTTACGTTTTGGAATACTGAAACTACCTCTAGGTACACCTCTCTCACCTCCTTCACTAACTTCCTGGACCCTTTGATTCCAAAGGTCTGGAGGTTGGGAACCTCAATGAAAGCTAAACTTCTCATTAAAAAGAACTTAGATCAAGTGATTTTTGTTGCTGTTGTTGCTTCACCCCAGGGAGGTTCTATTATATGAGGAAAATGGCAGTTATAATTAAAATATTAATACCACAATTAGTGATTTGCTTGAGTATAATAAACAATACATTTGATCAAAAACAGTGCCTTAAAATTTACCATTAACTTTTTATGTAATGATCCATTTGATGTAAATCATAATCAACTGTGATTCATTGAGGGTCTGAGTGTGAGATACTTTATAAGCCATTTTTTTAAATGCTATGAACTCTTCACAACACTGAGAAATGAATAGAGTATTATTTTCTCTGGTTAACAAATGAGGAAGTAGTTTCATACATTATCTCATTTAATCTTTTTAAAACCCTTTGAGGTTGGTTTTCTTATGATCCCCATAACAAATGAGGAAACTGAAGCTCAGAGAGGTTAAGAACCTTATCAAGGTCACACAGCTCATTAGAGACAGAGCTGGAATGCAAACAATGATCGCTCTGACTCAAATGTCTGGACTTTGAATTACTGTGCTACAGTCTTTTCAAAATAACCTGTAATTTAGGCAGATCTCAACCCCATTTTGCAGTGGGGAGGTAATGGGAGGGGAAATGACTTACCTAAATTTCCCCCCAGCTTCACTGTGTTCTCTGGGGATCCTAACTATGAGTAATTGTGCACACGGGGTTGGGAGCCAGCTTGGACTTAGCACAGTGATGGGATCTGGTGGACTCTCAATAAATGATAGCTGGTGTCATTATCAGCATGGAAGTTGGTTAGCCCGCAATGTTGGGCACAGGCCTAGTACCTGCATGTGTGACTCTGTGGATCCTGTTTTTTTAATGCAGGGTGTGGTTAGACCATAAGACTTTTCTATCATCTCCATGCAATGCCCACTGATGATGTACTCCTCTGGTAAAGGCCACCTGAGTCTTTGCAGGGAAAAGCTCCATTTGTGGAACGCCAGTCTGAATGAATGTGCCCTGCAGGAGACCCTTGGAGCAGAGCAAGACTGGGCCCCTGACTCACACTGAGCTGTCCCCCATCCGGTTGAGGCTGGCCAGGAGCCGCCCACTTCTCCCAGCACCCGCTGCTGCCGCTGCTGCCGTCTTGGCACAGACTTCCGACTGCAGCCTTTGGACTCCAGGCTGCAGAATTACTCACTGATTCTTCCTTTGGCATCTGCCAGAATCCAGGAAGAGGGCTTTGTATTCTATCTTTCTCTCTTAGCTTTTTTTCCTGTCTCCTTTATTGGTTGAATTGCTGAAGCCAAAGCCGAATTTCTCTCCCATTTCCTCTGAGAACCAGTATCCAGCAAACATCATCTCTGCACTTGAGCAGCTAGGGAGATTTCAGACACCAGTTCTGGCTCTTTGCCTCTGGAGGAAGAGTTAGTCACTTGGTTACCGCTGGGCTGAAATTGATCAGAGATGTCAGGGAAGGAAATGCGCTGCTTATGAGTTAGCAAAACATGGTCTTCAAGAAAATTGATTTTTTTATTGTACAGAGAAAGTTAGTGGCAAGTCTATTTCCTCTTCTGAGAATTCTGACTCTAATCCTCTAGAAGCTGCCGTTAGCAATTCCTTTCCATCAGCTGCTGATCCCTCTAGTCCTTGGAAGTCATGGATAATTCAGGAGTGGCATGTGACCAAAATGTGGAGTGGAAGAGAAGGAAAATTAGATGTTTTACACACATTGTCTCACTTCATCCCCACAAAAACCTTATTGTCATCACCTCCATTTTTCAAGGATAAAAAAAAGTGAAAATCAGAGCAGGGAATACCTGCCCAACGTCATGCAGTTAGTAACTGGCAGAGCCGACATATGGCCCCGAGTCTGTCCATGCCTAAGTCACAGTAGGGGAAGAGGCTCTTCTATCTCTTCCTCTCTCTCTAGCTATCCTTTCCCTCTCTTTTCCATTTGTCACTCCCCCACCCCCCAGGAGTCTGGGATTTTCCAAAGGATTAAATGACATAACACACCACCTTACATACAGTAGGTGCTCAATAACTACACATTGACTCTGAATTGCTGTGTTGTCCTCCAAGAATGTTTGCATTTTCAAAAAGGACTCCTGAAGAAGATAATGCCTAATGCCAAGGACTAAATGTTGACCTTCCTGGCATAGGAGATCTTTGGTGGGACGTTTTCCCTCCTCCCTCCCTTCCTTCCTTCCTCTCATCTCTTTCTCTTTTAAAACAAACACTGGCACTATTCTAAGTGTTTTAGAAATATTTACTATTTTTAATATACTTTTTAATTTATTTAAAGATACTTAAATGGCATAAATGTTACATAAAAAATATAGGGGATTCCCATATGCCCTAGTCCGTCCACCTCCCACATTTTCCCACATTAATAGCATCCTTTATTAGTGTGGTACATTTGTTACAATTGATGAACAAATTTGGAGCAATGCCACTAAGTGTGGATTATAGTTTACATTGTAGTTTACACTCTCTCCCACACAGTTTTGTAAGTTATTACAAGATATATAATGGCCTGTATCTGTCATTACAATGTCATTCAGGACAATTCCCAAATCCCGAAAATGCCCCCAAATTACAGCTATTTTTCCCTCTCCCTCCCCTCAGAATCTCCAGTGGCCACTGCCTCCACATCAATGATAAACGTTCTTCCATTACTAGAATCACAATAAGTCTGTAGTAGAATACCAGTAAGTCTACTCTAGTCCGTCATCCATTCCCCAACCCTGAGGATTCTGGGATGGTGATGCCCACTCTGCCTCTAATTGAGAGGGGGCTTAGATCCCATGGGGCAGATGGTTAATCCTCACTACCACTATATGAAGTAGGCACTATTATTACCAGAATCATCCCATTTTACAAATAAGTAAATGGGGCCCAGAGACTTACAGCTTATCATTGCAAAGTAGGGATTTGAGTGCAGGCATCAGATTCTAACCACTGGCAGTGCACTGCTCTGCCCGTCCAGGCAGGGGTATCTTCCGGGAAACACCTTCATCCCTTACGTACACCGGACATTTTTGTTTTTCCAAGATGTGTTCACATCTCAGTCTATTTGCTCTTCACCATCATCCTTGAAGTATGGACTAGTATTCCTACACACAGCAGAGCAGAGGAAACCAAGCTCAGAGAATTTAAATGACTTGCATGTAAATGGTAAGGTCATGTAAATGGTAAGTTAGCAGAGTTTGTGGTCCATTTATTTGTATGAATCAGGTTGGTGCTGAGGAATTAGAGCTGACCAGAGCAAAGACAAAACCTTGAGCAGGAAAAAAAAATTGCTGAGAGTCCTCTCTTTTTTTTTTTCCTGATAGTTACACAGGGGAATTGTGTGTGTATATGGTGTGTGTGTGTGTGTGATAGTCATACAATTATTCTTCAGACCTTGAGGTTTTAATAAAATGTGAAAAACATTTTTACCAGCACCCTCCCTTCCCTCCTGGTTTTTAGACTCTGCATAATTTAAGGAAATGTAATCCATATGCTTGATTATTCATACTTCCATCATCAAAAAATATTGTTGATTTTTTGAGAAGCGTTTGATGTTCTGCAAGCAAATTTTTTTTTTTTTTTGAGGGCAGGGAAAGAGAGAGAGATTTTCAAAAAGCATCCTCCCTATGCCTAGTATTTTATTTCCCTTAAAAACCATTTTCAGGACATTTGATTGGGAGATGAACAAGTGGTCACTAGAATATTCCTCTTTTTCCTGTAGATTTTTAATATAGCTAGGAGTCCAGAAATGCATTCTCAGCCTCAGGGCTCTGATGTGGCAGAGAGAGGAGTTAATATTTGTGGAATTCCTGCCATGTGCAGTTACTTTACCTGCATTGTCTTATGTGGTTTTCACCACCCCCTGGGAGGAGGTGCCATTGACTCCATTCTGTAGAAGAGGTGACTGAGGTTTGGAGGTGAGGGAGCGGTGCAGCCAGGACGTAAATCCAGATTTGCCCAACCCCAAATCTGTGGCACTCATACTTGTCAGGCCCTTTGAGAGAATACTGGGGCATTTGCCATCTAATACACTACTTGATTCCATTCATACCATCTCCCCTATGTCCCTAACCAACCCCTGCAAACAAACCACTCCCTCCCAGGAAACCTTGCCTCCCTCTGCAGGGAGTGATGGCTAAGGGTTCCTGTTCAGTTTCTCTCTTCATTGAGTATCTGCTGTGGGCTGATTACAGACCTAGATGGAGAAGGGGCAGAGACGAGCCAGACAAGTCCTCTTTCCTCCGAAGCATTAAATCAAGTTGGGGTGGCATATGTGCCCCTACCACCGACAACCCATTTAGGGCATGGTCCCACTGTAGCCTAGCTGCCACCTCCTCAAAGAGGCCTTCGCTGGCTTCCCATCTCATGAAGCCCTTCGGCTATGCGCCATCACTTCAACCAAGTTTAATTTGCAACATTGCACTTTTCATAAGATGTCATTTTTTCTTGTTTATCTATTTGTTTATTATCTATCTCCACTCCCCTCCCTTCCCAGTATAAGTAGAACAGTCCCTGGCATATAGAGGATTCTTAGGGAATATTTGTTGGAGAAAGCATATCTTATTCATTGCTAAATCCCTAGGCCCTGGAATAGACTAGGCATTTAATAATAATATTATCTAATATTTACTTGGTACCATATACCAAGCATTATTTGAAGGATTTTACATGTACTATCTTATTTAGTCTTACAATAAACTTCTGAAGTAGTTGCAATTATTTCCCCCATTTTACAAATGAGAAAACTGAGGCACAGAAAGCCCAAGATCCCTCAGCTAGCAAGAAATGAGGTTGAGTTACAAACCCAGAAGTCTTGATCTGAACACTGGAGCTCTTAGCCACACTTCTAAAAGTTTAATGAATAAATGAGTGATTCAAAGAACTATGGCTATTTGCAGAATGTGGAGTTTTAAAGACATGGTAGAGGCAATGTGCTAAGCATAGAGAAGAGAATCAATTCATTGTAGCTGACAGAATCAAACTTTTTGGAGAAGTTGATAATTAAGTCTAGTCTTAGGATGGGTAGAGTGTCAATATGTGCATTCTAGAGTTGAGGGACCAGATGGCTGGGATGGAGGAAAGGAGAGATTATGCACAAAGAAGGGAGAGAGCGGTGGGGAGAGGGGAAAATAAGGCTGGAAAGGGAGGAAGTGAGCAAAGAGTAGAGGGCTTTAAATGTCAGGCCTGGAGATGTGGACTTGATGGTATGGGAATGATATGTCACAGAAGGTCTCTACACAGGAAAATGACATGATCAGAGCCTTCTGTTTTAGGCTGTGTTTAGCCTTGCATTTTAGCTGCATCTGCTATAGTCCAGATAAAATGCTAGCTCTTTTTGCATAACTCATCTCATTTAATACTCCCAGTACAGGCATGCCTCTTTTTATTGTACTTTGCTTTATTGCACTTTGCTGACATTGCGTTTTTTACAAATTGAAAGTTTGTGGCAACCCTGCATTGAGCAAATCTATTGGAGCCATTTTTCCAACAGCACGTGCTCACTCCGTGTCTGTGTCATGTTATGGCAATTCTGGCACTATTTCAAACTTTTTCATTATTATTATCTCTTTTATAGTGATCTGCAATCAGATGTTACTGATTGTAATTGTGGCTGTTACTATTGTAATTGTTTGGGGGCACTACAAATCATGCTCACGTAAGAACGCGGACTTAATTGATAAATGTTGTGCATGTTCTGACTGCGTGCTCTGGTCGTTCCCCATCTCTCTCCTCTCCTCAGGCGTCTCTGTTCCATGAGACACAACAATATTGAACTTAAGCCAGTTAATAACCCTACAATGGTTTCTAACTGTTCAAGTGAAAGAAAGAGTCGAACGTCTCTTACTTTAAATCAAAAGCTAGAAATGGTTAGGCATAGTGAGGAAGGCGTGTCAAAAGTCGAGATAGGTCAAAAGCTAGGCCTCTTGTGCCAAACAGTTAGCCAAGTTGTGAATGCAAAGGAAAAGTTCTTGAAGGAAATGAAAAGTGCTACTGCAGTGAACACATAAATGGTAAGAAAATGAAACAGCCTTATCACTAATATGGAGAAAGTTTGAGTGGTCTGGATAGACGATCAAACCAGCCACAACATTCCCTTAAGCCAAACCCTAACCCAGAGCAAGGCCCTAACTCTCTCCAATTTTATGAAGGCTGAGAGAGGGGAGGAAGCTGTAGATGAAAAGTTTAAAGTAGGCAGAGGACAGTTCATGACGTTTAAGGAAAGATGCCATCTCCCTAACATAAAAGTGCAAGGTGAAGCAGCAAGTTTCCTGATGTAAAAACTGCTACAAGTTATCCAGAAGAAAACTTGATGAAGGTGGCTACACTAAACAACAGATTTTCAATGTAGATGAGACAGCCTTCTATTGGTAAAAGATGCCATCTAGGACTTTTCTAGCTAAAGAGAAGTCAATGCCTGCCTTCAAAGCTTTGAATAATAAAGGCTGACTCCCTTATTAAGGGCTAATGCAGCTAGTGACTTTAAGCTGAAAGGCCCCAAAATCCTAGGGCCCTAAAGAATTATGCTAAGTCTACTCTGCCTGTACTCCATAAATGGAACAACAAAGCTTAGATGACAGCACATCTGTTTATAACATAGTTTACTGAATATTTTAAGTCCACTGTTGGGACCCACTACTCAGAAAAAAATATTCCTTTCAAAATATTACTGCTCATTGACAGTGCACCTGGTCCCCCAAGAGCTCTGCTGAAGATGTACAATGAGATAAATGTTGTTTTCATGCTTGCTAACATAACATACATTTTGCAGTCCATGGATCAAGGAGTAATTTCAACTATCAAATCTTATTTTAGAAATACATTTTGTACGACTGTAGCTGCCATGGATAATGATTCCTCTGATGGATCTGGGCAAGTAAATTGAAAAACTTTTGGAAAGGATTCACCATTCTAGATGTCATTAAGAACATTTGTGATTCATGGGAGGAGGATAAAGTATCAACATTAACAGGAGTTTGGAGGAAGTTGACTCCAACTGTCTTGGATGACTTCAGTGGAGGAAGTCACTGCAGATGTGGTGGAAACAGCAAGAGAACTAGAAGTGGAGCCTGAATGTGTGACTGAATTGCTGCAATCTCATGATGAAATTTCAACAGATGAGGAGTTAATTCTTATGGATGAGCAAAGAAACTGGTTTCCTGAGATGAAATCCAATCCTGGTAAAGATGCTGTGAACATTGTTGAAATGACAACAGAGGATTTAGAATATCACATAAAACTTAGTTGACAAAGCAGTGGCAGAGTTTGAGAGAATTGATTCCAATTTTGAAAGAAGACTACTGTGAGTAAAATGCCATCAAACAGCATCACATGCTCTAGAGAAATCTTTCATGAAAGAAAGTCAATTGACACAACAAACCTCACTGCTGTCTTATTTTAAGAAATTGCCACAGCCACACCAACCTTCAGCAAACATCACACTGGTTGTCAGCAGCCATCAACATCGAGGCCAGACCCTCCACCAGCAAAAAGATTATGATTTATTGAAGGATCAGATGATGGTTAACACTTTTTATCAATAAAGTATGTTTAAAATTAAAATGTGTCCATTTTTTAAGACATAATGCTATTGCACACTTAATAGACTATAGTTTAAACATAACTTTTTTATGCACTGGGAAACCAAAAATTTCCTGTGATTTGCTTTATTGCGGTGGTCTGGAACCAAACCTGCACATCTCCAAGGCATGCCTGTAATCCCATGGCTTCCAAGTTAGTATTCCCGTTTTACAGATGACACTGTGGATGCTCAGAGAGTTGAATTTTCTCAAGTTTATCAGCTCCGCAAACTCTACGGTTCCAATTCCCATCTGCCCATGTTGTGTTCACTGCCACGTAAACATTCCCCAACTCCAGGGAGAAAGAATGATGTTACTGTACCCATCTCAACTTCCAGAGTGCAAGGAAGAGAATTCCCAGATCACTAATTCCTTCTCAACTTTTGAGGCTGTTTCCAAGGGAGAGAGTTTCTGATGGGGAGGGAGAGGGGAGAGGGCGCATTTGTGGAGAGGAGAGCCTTGTGGAGGAGGGCAAAGGGGACTGGGAAGAGAGACAGCAAATTGTTCCTGGCTGGAACTTTCCAGACAGGGCCTCAGTCAGAGAACAAATGTGTCTTCTGAATTTTCACTGTAATTGTTATTGACCTTTAGTGAGATGAGCAAAATTGCTTTCCCTTACTCCTTCACCCCCACCCCTTCTTACAAAATTGTTTTCCCTAACTTTTCATAAATGAAGTTTGGCTAGCAAAGGCCTGATGGCAGACTGTGGGAAAACAATGCATCTCCTTATGGCCCCAAATGGAGCGTTTGCAATTAATCCATTGATCTCAGTAGAAAACCCTATTGTATCAGGGCCCGCCAGGAGAAAGCTGCATCCTGCCCTTCTCCCGCCCTGCACAGAATGTTCATTGAAGTCGGCCCCCAAATTGATGGCAGGATATGGCCCTAAAAGCCTCCAAATTAAAGGGGCCTAGAAAATAAGGTTGACTGGGCAGCGGAAGCTGGGGTGGGGGCTGGGGAGGTGGGCTAGAATGCGAGAAGGGGATGGGTTTCCTCCAGAATCCAGAATCCCAGGATAGGAGCAGAGTGGCAGGGTCTGTGTCCAGAGCTTTGCAAACTGTTAAGAGTTTCTGGCTGCCCTTGACTCTCAGTCCTCCTTAGTTTCTTCTACAGCAAGTCCTTTTTTATTTAACCCTCACACAGTAACCTCATTCACCAGTTTTCAAGGGGTCTTAAGCATCTGTGGAAATGCAAGATGCATCTTTTTCGGAGCTGCTTGGAGGCAGAGCATTGTGTGTGGCTGGGAGGAGCAGTTGGTTAACTGCCTGGGCTAAGGATTGAGCCCTGCAAATGCCTAAACTCTCTCCTATGGAGGGTAGGTTGAGATGATGGCAGGACTTGTGCTTTGCTGAGTGGAATATGCAGTGGGATGCTGCCCTCCTGGGATGCCAAGCGTGCTGTGAGGCTGTGCACCGCACAACCCCAGGGAGCCCTGTTACTTATGCTGCCAGGTAGACAGCCCTGCCGGAGCTGGCCTTTTCAGCTCTTACCTTATCCAATACACTCTCTCTTCTGAATAAATGTTGCATAATAAAGAATTATGAGCCCTCAAGAAGCACCTACAGCATCATTCTGGCACCAGAGGTGGGTATTATTCTCCTTTTACAGATGAGGAATTGAGGGTCCAAGAGGTAGAATAACATGTTTGAGGATAAACAACTATTAAGCAGTTGATTCTGGACCAATAAGACTGTAAGCTCTAGGAAGGCTGAGGTCTTTTTCTGTCATATTCAGGAATATATTTCAAATATCTATATACTACATACCCCAGGTATCTAGTACAATTCCCGGTACATAGATGGTAAATATTTGTTGCATGAATGAGTAATTGTTTTTTGCTCTTTTCTAAGATATATGAGTCCCTAATTTCTGCCTGCCTAACTTCTCTACAGATATTTGTCTGGTCTTTATGTTGTCCAATAATCCTTCCATAAGGATCCTCTGATAAATTCCCCATAATGTTCAGTTATGGGAAGAGAGTGGGTTTCTTCAGACAAGTAAAACAGGTGTGCTTTGTGGATAGTCATCAGAATTTTATCTTGGCTTCTGGGAAGCTCAAAATTAAACTTGGTGCTTAATTTCATGTTATTCTTGAGTTAAATGCAGAGTACAGTATTTTTCATTGCATTATATGTTTTTGGTTCTTTTCTCTTTCTCTACATGGTTCTATTTTGCAGGTACCCTTTTTTGTATGCAGAAGAAGATAGAGTCTAATAACATAGTGTTTGTGTTGTCACCAGGGCCTTCTGTTGTCCCAGTCCTCCTATTTGCACAAGACACCTGGGTGAAGCAACGCCCAGGCCCTGACTTGTGCAATAAACTTCATAGTTCATCTACATCAATAGTTCTCAACAGGTGGGGGGTAGATGGCCGGTGATTTTGCCCCTCAAGAGATATTTGGCAATGTCTGGAGACATTTTTGATTGTCACTGGCATCTGGTGGGTAGAGGACCAGGGGTGCTGCTAAATATCCTACAATGCACAGACAACCCCCATGACAAAAAATTATCCAGCCTCAAATGTCTATAGTGCCAAGGATTGAGAAACCTTGACCTACACCTGTTGACTCTAAGCCTGATGAAACATCTCACAGAAATAACTTGAGTTTCACTCTGGCTACCCTTTCTTCTCTTCCTTTAGTTGATGGTGATTAAGGAAAGTCTTCAGCCATGCATCCTATATATTTTCTCTTGGGCAGGCCACCCCTCCCCTGCCAGCTTCTGTATTGCTCACCTACTAGAGGAACTGAGACAAATGAGGACCCCATCTGTATTAGTCAGCCAAAGGGGTGCTGATGCAAAGTGCCAGAAATCTGTTGGGTTTTATAAAGGGTATTTATTTGGGGTAGACCCTTAGAGTGACCAGGCCATAAAGTGTAAGTTACTTCTCTCACCAAAGTCTGTTGCCACGTGTTGGAGCGAGATGGCTGCTGGTTTCTGCAAGAGTCCAGCCTCCCTCTTCCTCTTAAGTCTCCGTGGGCTCAGCTTCTTCCAATATCAGCTGTAGGCTGGGATACATCTCGTCTCTCTCCCGGGGCTTGTGTCTCTCCAGGCTCAGCTGCTCTAATGGAGCCTTCTCTCTTTCCTCATATATCTGTTTCTCTGTGTATTTACTTCCCTGGGTTCCAGCATTAAAACTCTAACTATCTCCTTTGCCTTGCTGTTTTCTCTGTGAGTCCCTGCCCCCCTTGGTGGGCGGGGACTAGATAGCCTACTCACGTGGCCCAGTCAAAGCCCTAGTCATAATTTAATCAAGTAAAAGTGAAACCTCTGAATTCAATACAATCTAAGGGTATCACTAGCCCAGAGGAACAGACCAGCTTAAAAACATAATCAGTATTTCTTTTTGGAATTCATCAATAATATCAAACTGCCACACCATCTTATTCATCTTTTGATCTTTAATCTTTCCATGGGTCCTAGAATGGTGACTTTTCTAATTAATTTACAGGGTGATGTCCCATCTTTGGCATTAGGGGAAGGGGGTAATTTTGGAATTAAATTATTTTCTTTTGGGCAATAGCCTTTAATTACACAGTCCCACATAGGATGTTAATAAAAATATAGCTCTCCAGAGATCCATACTGATCACCTTTGTACAAAGCTTGGGGGTTTTTGCTGAGCTTTCATTGCAATGAAGACATTCCCCATGTCAGCCTCAGCCTTCCTGTATTCCCTTAGTTGACTGTCAGTAGCATCAGCCCTGTGGAACTGGGTCAATTATATTACCAACAACCTGAACTCTATTCTGTCCTGTTCCCCTTGTGATCTCTAATCTAAGGCTTTTCTTTCTCACATCAAGTCTAAGTTTCTGACATTCTTGGCTTTAGTACCCCTGCTTGGCACCTCAGGTCTTCCTGGGATGGAGCTCAGGCTTGAACTCCCCCTTTCCTTTTTTGGGGGGTGGGGGCTGGATGGAGGTACTAGGTCCAGGTTTTCCTATTCACCCCCTACTGACAGGGGCTCTTCCTGCCACGAATCATGAATGTAATGATTTCCAGGACCCCATTTATTGACCACCCACCTGCTTTGAAACATTGCCCGTGGCTGTGTCCCATGTGCTGGATCATATGCCCTTGGTACTGTCGCTTGGGGAGGTGAGCTCAGGCTCCCTTCCTTCATCAGTTAGATACTTATTCATTACATAACATTTTTTGGCAAACTGCCTGTGTGCCAAGCGCTGTGCTGGCTGTTAGTAAGATCCCATCACTTACTTGCTCACCATCTCGATAAAGAGACCAAAATGGAAGCATACAGTGATCCATTTTTAAATGCTCTGCTGGAGGTGAGCATAGGGGCTGGTGGAGCCCTGGATATATGCTTGGGGTCAGAGGAGGCTTCCTGGAGGAGGGGAGGCCAGAACCAGGTTTGGAAGGACTTCTATTGGCTCAACCAGTCCCTCTAGCCAGACTGGTCTCCCCATACTCTCAAACTGGTTCCCCTTTTCCCCATCGCCCTTGTCCCCAGCACCCACAACATCTGTGTTTCTATTGTGTGGCAATTCCCTTTTTCAAGAACAAAAGTAAAATACAAATGGAAAAGAGGGTGGTGGACTCACTTTCTGGTGAAACTTTTATAGTTTGTGTAGTTTTATCTTGGTCTGTGCGTAAGCTGTGGCTCCCAAGGGTTCAACTGGGGGTTGGGGTTAATTCTGCTCAATAGTCAGTTGCTTCACATTGAAGCCTTTTTCTCCCTGTTAGATATGACTGCCCTGGCGGGATTTGCAATACCTGTCAACCAGTCCAGCCCAAACCCAAATGAAACCAGCTGGAAATGCCAAAAGTCTGGAAAGAGTACCTTTTGACTCCTTACAACAACTATAAGAGGTAGATATTATTGTCCTCAAGGCATTGATGAAGAAACTGAGATTCAGATGGATTGAGTCACTTGCTAATAAATGAAGGATCCAAGATTCAAAAGCAGGGCTTTTCAGCCCAGTTCCCGTTTCTTCACAACATCTCATTTGCTTAACACAGCTGAGCCTCCATGACCAGTGATCAAATCATAGTCTTCGTCCTATTTTTCCCTCAGGCTTGCTCTCACAGAGTTGCTTTGGAGATGAAACAGAATCAGAAAAGAGCTTATGTGTTTTGTTATGTCACATTTCTTTTTCTCAAGATTTCAAAGGCATGGGCCCATTTATCTAGATACTCAACTTCTCAACAGGGGAGTTAGATAGAGGCTGGAGAATGGCATGCAGTTTTGGAAAGGATAAAACACACTCTTGCTGTGTTTATATTCAATTCCGGAGACCTGGTTAGAAAAATATTTGTAAAAAAAAAATGGAAGGAAGAGTAACTATGCAATCACAAAACGTAGGCTTCTCGTTGTGGGAAACTTTGCCCTTGGCTTCTGTTCCCAGGAGTGGACATGTGCAGCCCCAATCAGCCGTTAGCAGATGAAAGGGAATCTTTCAACATTTCCTTCTATTGTCTGCTTTTTCTCCCTGCTTTGTCACCATAACATTCTTTATTGGAATTCTATTAATGCAGAGTTCCCCCCACCCCCCAAAACAACTGAAAGAGAAGAGTTGGCAAAGCCAGTCAGGAAAGGCCTGTGGCTGGCGCCCAAGTGAGTAACTATCACGTGTCTTGGAATGGTGTGCTGCTTCCAGTAGAAGGAGTTTGGGCTGAAAGAGGAAAACACATAAGTATGGAGTGAACTGAAAGATAGAGTTGTTTATCTGGCCGAAGAATGTGGTTTACACTCTACAGTGAGCCACTAGGAGGGTTGAATACGACATGGGGTCCAGACGACCTGGGTTCATATCCTGATTTCATTCCTTAACAAGGGTTCTTTACCTTTTTTGTTCCACAGACCCCTTTGCCAGTCATGTGAAAACCACGGACTCCTTACTAAGTTCACACTATACTCTGCATTATTTAATAAATATATCATACCCGCACCAACATGTCCCCACAAGAATAATGTTGTTTTGAATTTCAATTCAAGCTCATGGACCCTTTGTTAAGAGCCCCTGCCTTAGCAGATGCATGACCTTGAGCAAAGCACATAAATTCCCTAAACAAGTTCATCACTGAGAATAGGAATTGTGGAAATTAAATAAAACAGGGATGTGAAAATGCCTGGCACATGTTAGTAGAAATCTGCATGTTTTTCTTTCTTCCTCTCTCTTGTTATAACCCTTTTACCTGCACAGTCTACAACATGGAGATTTTGAGATGACTGAGTAGAAGTAATGGGAATAGCCTAAACAGGAAGTTCAAGCACTGGCAATTAAATTAGCTAATGAGAAATCGTATATATGTTTTGGAGCAGTAATTCAAAAGAGGAGAAAAGAGCCTTTCTCTGAGACTCTCTGTCCATGTGGGTTTTCAACACTGCTCTGAGTCCTAATCAGAGCATGTTATATATGCATACATGTTTTTTATTGTAAAATCAATTTATATACCAAGTACCTATTCTATCCCAGGCACTATGTGAATATTTTCTTGTTTAATCCTTACACCCACCGTATGTAGTAGCGATTGTTATCCAAATTTCCACATAAGGAATTAAGGCTCAGAACGTGGGTCAGAAGTGGAGTTAGGATTTTAAATTTTGCCCTTCTGACTCCAAAGCCACTCCTACTGCCTTGCGATCTCCAAAGCTAGTATTGTATTTCGTAGGCACTACCTTGTGTTCACTCACACATTCGGTCAGGGAATGATTGTGTGCTGGCTGCCATGCTAGATGGGGAGATTCCAAGTTGTAGAAGAAAAGGTCCTTACCAGTTATCTAAACTTTGTGAACCTGTTTTTTTGTTTGGGTTTGTTTTCTTTCATCTATAACATGGAACTGCTAATACCTACTTGGAAACATTGGAAGGATTACATGAAAAATATATGGAAAGCATCACAAAGCATACAAGGCATGTGGCAGGGACTCACTCATTACAGTCTTGTCACACTCCAAATGGTAATCTGAGGAGAATAATTACTTAAAGAGCTATATGTGGGGTTAGAGAATGCAATGAAGGATAATGCTGGGTCCTAGGGTTAGCAAACAACAGGGAGCTGCTACCACCCCCAGGCCTGATGAGGTGATGGGAAGAAGCAGTTCTGGAACCGGGAGAAGGCAGCCACATACAGATGTTTTCAGGAGATATGGCATTGGTAGAGGAGTGCAGCTAACCCTCAACAACCTGACAGAGAAGGACCATGGGAAGTAAATATCCCACCCTCATTCTCCTCTCACTCTCTGATACCCTGCTGGTTTCTCTCATTGGCCAAACCCAACTGGGAACCAGAGGGCAAGGGAACCACTTGATGCCCTCTATACCATCCTCCTCCTGGGGCACAGAGTGGGGTGGGGAATTGTAGATGGTGGATTTGGAGAAGCAAATAGAGGACATCCAGTTCCATAAATATCAAGTCCAAAGCCCCACTCTGATATTGCTCACAGCCAAATAGGAAAGATCAAACCTTTACCCAATATCCACCACATTGGGCAAAGTGGGTTGAGATTATTACAATAGGTTTCAGCTGCTCTAGATACCACTTTAGAGTTGTTACCCACTGCACTGGTTCCACAATGTCTGCAAAGCCCAGACTATTTAAGCAGATATTTCCGACTTTCTATAATGGAGATGGCATCCTGTGCCCCAGGTTCCTCCTTTCACCGGATGTTGTGGCCAAATTGGATTGCTCACCTTTGACAGTCACTTCACAACACTGCCATGCCTCTGTTCTTTGGTTTAAATGCCTCCTTCATCCCAGCAGGCCCTGTCCCCCCATATCCCCACATCCTTTTTCAGCACTCACTACACATCTCACCTGCTCAGCGATTCCTTCCCTTCTCAGTCCCAGTCAGAATTTTAGTACTATTTTTCTTGTGCTTCAACAGCATAATGCCTGCTTATTTGGGGAGATATAATTCATTCAACAAACATCTCATTCAACAGACAGTAACTGAATGCGTATTAAGTTCCTGGCATGGTGCCAAATAAGAGGTTACAAAGGACTGGCTCTTGTGCTTAAGAAATTCACATTCTTCCTTGGATTAGAATTCTCCTTCCACCTGTCCATCTCCTCTTTAGACTGTGTGTTTCCTGAGGACAGGGAATCTATTCAATTTTCTTTGTACTTTCCGTGCTTAGCAACAGTGTGGCACAGAAGGCTTTCAAAAAATGTGAAGTTATAAAAGAAACAAAGATAGGAAGGAAAGAAGAAGGAAGGAAAGAAGGAGGAAGGAAAGAAAGAAGGAAAGGAGAAATGAATTAATTCCACAAATATTTGCTATGTGCCTAAAATGTGCCAGGCCCTGATGTAGCATTGAACACTGCAGACTACACATATGCAGATGTGTGTTTTGTTTGTGCTTGGGGGCCTGGGAATTGGTGGTGAATATCTGCCAAACTCTGAGGACAAATCAGAGGATGTGCCTCTTGACACCTGCTTCTGAGAGGAGAGAAGAGGCCCATTGAGACGCCCAACTTAGCTTAGTGATGGTTACAGGAGGCCCTTCAAACAATTTCTGGAAACAGGTGATTTTTGCAAATGAAGGCTTGTCGGCATATGGTATTTGAATGATATAATTTCTTTAATTGAAAGTGTTATCTTAACCAGGGAGTTTTGCAAAACCCCAAAACAAAGACATCTGTTGCTGTTTTTGTTCTTTTCCCGAGCAAACAATCTGGTGGTGAAAAATAGGAATGACTAAATGCAATGCCAGGGAAAATTGTGGATTTGAAAAACAAACCCCTACATCTTTAAGAGGGGGGCAATTAATCAAGATAGGAGGCAGGCAGCTTCTGAACAGAGTCTTCTGTGAGATCTTGGGTCATTATAACTCTTCTTTTTATATTAATAATTATGAAAACAGAACCAATGGGATGAGCTTGTGGCAAATTTAGTGCACTTCCCTGTTGTCCAAGGACCTTAACTATTGTTCTATGCTGCTGGTGCCTTTGACAACTCTCCAGGCCAGACAGACCCTTTTACCACCTGCCTCCTGAGCATCCTCTTGTTGTCCCCAAGGCACCTCAAACTCAGCCACTCAAAACTGACCTCATCAGTCCACTGTAACCTGCTCTTCCTTCTGAATTCTCCATTTTAGGGAGTGTCCCTGCCACTCATTCAGTTCCCTAAACCTGAAACCTTTCTGGACCCTCCTTTTCCTAGGGACTCTGCACAAGCTGAAATCCAGAACTATTGCTATTCCCTTTGGAGAACTTCTCCACTCTGCTGCCTCTTCTCCACCCACTCTACCTTTATTGCAATGGCCCTACCTCTTCTCCAGGCCTCTACCTGACCTTGACCTCCATATCAGTCAGGATCATGGCAGGAAGCAGAATTCACCTCCCATGGCTCAAATGAGGAGTCATTAATAAAGGGACCACATAGAGAGGTGGGAGCAAGCTTAGGGGAACAAACAAGTGATGTTGAGGCACCCAGAGACTAGCCACAGCTGGAAGCTGTTATCACCTCTCAGACTGAAGGGACAAGGGAAAGAAAGAGATATTGGAGTCCAGAAAGAACTGGACCCACGACAGAAGAGCTGCCCAGAAAGAAATACCAGAGTTGCTCTGAGGGAGGAGGGTGAGAACAGGGAAGAAATAACACAATACTCCCTCTACTCACCAACCTTCTTACTGGTGCTTCCCATTGATTGGTCCCAGAAGCCTGGTTCAAGGGAGCCCAGAAACGCAGTCTGAAAAGTTCAGCTTCTTGGAACACAGTGCAAGGCTAGGGGAACTGGGGGCATGAAGAGGGGAGGACAGAGAACAACCAGCCTGGTCTCTGTTATCTGCTCTGCACTCTGCTACTGCAGGGCTAGTCTTAAAACCCTGACCATACCTGTCCTTGGACCAAAACGCTTTAGAACTCCCCGTTGCGCTCACGATAGAGTCAGACTCTTCCAGCTGGCCCAGAGTCTGCCTGTCGGCCCCTGTCGACCTCTGTAGTTCCATCTTTTACCACTCCTGGGCTTTACTTGACAGCCCAGCTGTACTGTACTGCTTCTCTAACCACTCCCCAACCTGAATTAATCACTCCTACCTCTGAGCACTCGCCATTATGTGCATTTCTATTTTTGCACTCTTGGCACACTTTGAAGTTTGTTTGTGTACATGTCTGTATCCCCCAGCCAGACCAGCAGCTCCTTGAAGGCAATGTGGTGTATTATTCATCTTGGCTCCCCAAACTGACTATCACAGTGCGTGGAATATTATATCTGTTCAGTAAACATTTAAGGAAGGAAGGAAAGAAGGAGGAGGGGAGGGTGGGAAGGGAAAGGAAGGGAGGAAAGAGGAAGGAAGGAAATAATTCCAAATGTTCAAAGCATTTTCAAATATATTGCCTCATCTGACCTTTACAAGCAGCCTAGGTGTTGGGGCCAGGATTGTTCTCTAGGTTAAGGACTCTCTCCAAGGGAGACTGGAGGAAGCTGGGGGAGTGGGCAATGAGAAGAGCGGAGACTTGGCTTCAAGCCCCAGGTCCCTAACCTGCTGGGTGTGAACGCTGAGCTTTTGCTTCCTCTTCTGTAAATTAGGTGAAATAATAACCAGAATTGTGGGGGAGGCAATGTGTGAAGATGTTTCAAACACTATACAGGGCTAGACAAATGAAAGGGATATTAAGACCACTTTTCAGCTCTCACTTTGCCATTTTTAGTAGTTCTGATTGACTGATTGACATCTTCCAAGCTGTCCTTCCTTAGATGTCCAAACTAACATAAGGCTGAGGAGGCTCCTCTTGCAGTGAGAAAATTGCTTCATGGATTTTTAGAATGGTAGAAGCAGGGCCAGAAAGTATTTGCAGTCCACGTAGCCCAATCTTTGATGTGATGTTGGGGTCACCCTCTCTGGACTTCCCCACAAGTGGACTCAGGCTTGCTCCAGACAAGCTAGCCCCTTCTATTTTTGGGTGACTCTGGCTGCCAGAAACTTCTTCTTTTGATCAGAAATCTGTTTCTCTAATTTCCACACTGGCTGTGGTTCTAGGCTTTGGGACTGTTTTAGTTTCCTATTGCTACTGTGATAGGAGCGATAGGAAACAACACAAATTTTCTTAAAACAACACATTTTCTATTCTCTTACAGTTCTGGAGGTCAGAAATGCCAACGCAGTCTCACTGGGCTAAAGTCAAGGTGTTGACAGGGCTGATTCCTTCTGGAGGCTCTGAGGGGAGAATCCATTTTCTTGCTTTTTTTCAGCTTCTCAAGGCTGCCTGAATTTCTGCTGCTGGTTCCTTCCTTGCATCACTCCTACCTCTGCCTCCATTGGCACATCTGCTTCTTCTCCTTCTCCCTGAGGTCCTGCCTCCCTCTTCTTAGGACCCTGGGGATTACATAGGCCCACCCAGATGCGCCTGGACAATCTCCCTCTCCCGACATCCTTAACTTAGTCACATCTGCAAAGTTTCTTCTGCATGCAAGGTAACAGGTTCACAGGTTCCGGGGATTAGAAGGTGGACATCTTTCAGCAGGGGGTCGGGAAGGCGGGGCATTATTCTGTTTGCCTCAGAGACCATCTAGAAGAAACCTGTGCTCTTTCCCACTCGATAGCTGTTTTGAATTGAAGACAATTGCATTGTCCCCTGGAATCCTTTCTCCTCCATGCCAAGCATCTCCCATCCTTCAGTTGCTCTACATCAGAGAGTCTTTGAGGCCCTTTACTACCCTTGGGGTTCTCATTAGAACTCTTCTCTCTGCCTGGATTCCTCATTCCTGGGGTGTCAGTGACAAATCACCTCACAGCCTCATTTTACTACCTTGACACCACAGCCTGCCACCGTACATCTAAAATAGCAAGTACAAGGTACCGAGGGCTTCCTATGACCTGGTAAAGAGAGGTGGGGTCACTTATCCCTAATCATACAGATAGTGAAATCAGGTGCATAGATGATACCCAGAGCGGTCTGACTTTCAGAGCTCCTGTGTTTTCCATCATTGAGGATATTGTCTCTTTTAATTTTTTTATTTATCCCCCCCCCTTGCTGCTTGTGCTCACTGTGTCCATTTGCTGTGCGTTTTTCTGTGTCTGCTTGTCTCCCTTTGTTGCATTATCTTGCTGCACCAGCTCACGGCACCATGTGGGCTGTCAGCTCACTGCACCGTTCACCGTGCCGCGTGGGCCGTCAGCTCACTGTGCCGCATGGGCCAGCTTGCCTTCACCAGGAGGCCCCGGGAATTAAACCTGGGGCCTCCCATATGGTAAACGGGAGCCCAACCACTTGAGCCACATCCTCTTCCTGATATTGTCTCTTGCTCCATTCAAGCCATGGACAAAAAGAATGTGCACTGGTCTGTCTCCTCTATTAACCAGCGGTATCCTCAATGGAAAGGGCTAGTTCCTAATCGTCACCAGTGCCTTTCACAGAGAAAGTGCTTGATAAATGATCAGTATTCTCATCATCAAAAATATCAAATGCTTGCTGAAACCAATTGAATAATTTGCCCAGTCAGTCTGAGATTCCCAGATAATAAGGTTTTTTGGAAACATATAGACTGGTGCTACTCACGTGTAGTCCATAGACTTGTGTCAGCCTGAAAACTGTTATGGGTCCTTGCTGAAATAAGTTCAGAAATTGAGAGTGAACGTTAAAATATTTTATAGCAATTTGACATCGCCATGGCATCCCAGTGCATGATTTTGTATTTTACGAAAGTATCAGTTCACCACAGATTGAAAATAAAAACGTGGCCCTTCACCATAGACAATTTGAGATGCACCGATGCAGACTTTCTGCCCATGAGTGACTGACTCTATTTCATTTCTATGAAAATTTGGCTTTTACTCAGTTTGGCCAAACAACAGTTAGACCTACTATGTGCTGTGTGCTCTGCCAGGGACTGTGGGAGACAACAGGGATGAGCTAGACTTGGTCTCTTCCCATGCACTCAGCACAACAGAGTGCACATAATAGATGCTTAGGAAATGTATTTGAAATTGAATTGTCAGACTTGCATGTACACTTGCAGTTCTGCAGGCTACCAAATGGCAGATGTTACAGGAATTTTAAAATCTGGTTAAGAATGCCCAGATATGTACGTGGCCTGCAGTCGTGGGTTATAAGCAATACAAAGGTGAGCTTTTGCTTTTGCAGATCTCTAAGTGCTCTGCAGAAAGGGAAAGCCTGACTGGGATGCCCTGGCAGTCAGTAGTATTTAACCACGTGTTTGGGTTGTTTTTTCTCTTTTTCATTCATGTTATCTCATCTTGCCAACTAGACTGCTTACTTTTGAGAATAGAAGCCACATTTGTCTTAGGCCACATTTCCTCAAGCTCAAAGATATCCTTTTTCGTTCAAATTTAATTTTTCTGAAATCTTTGTGGATCTTACAATGGATATGTACATATAATATAATCTTTGTTTCTTGTTTTCCCACTTCACCCTAAAAATTGTTTACAATCAGTAAATTGTACTCAGCACCACTTGGGCACATACAAAGAGTTCCATAAATTCTGTTGGTTGATTTATTACCTTTAGTTTTGAGAAACATAAATTGGAATCACCCAGGGGCAGGAGTATTGGGTGGAAACTAGAATTTTTTTGTATCTCCAGGTGAAATATACATTTTTTAACTCATTTAGCCCAAATAGCAATCCTCTCCAAGTAGGTAGTTTTATTTCTCCCTTATAGATGAGAAAACTGAGGCTCAGACCAAGAGGCTGTTGTTTAACCAGGGTCAAAAACTGCTCACTTGCTCACTGAGAGTCCGTGCTCTTTCTTGTCTACCAAATTGGTTAGTACCACATCTGTGCTCATTGCAAAGGCCAATTCAAAAGCTACTTTTTCAGGAAGACTTTCCCATGTAATGGTATTCTTCGTCTTCTCTTTACCTCCGCAATGATTACCTGTGTTGAACTAAGGGCCTTAGTGCTTTATGCCTTAAATTATGGTTATTTTTGTGCATGTCTTAGTTCCCATTGGAACCATTTCCTTGGGTGGCAACTAAGGGACCAACATCTACTGGGGGACTTTGGCAATTTACCCCAGATTTTTATGATATTACCTTTGTGAAACACAGTTAGGCCTTGGCTATGTATATGTGTGGTTTATCTGTGATGGTAAGGTGGGGCTCTGGTCCCAACTGAAGTCCAGTCAACATGTCTTGAAGTGATTTCTTGTAAATTCATCCTGCCTCGGTCTGATCATTTCTTTCCTAAAAGTAGTGTGAACCCCACACAAGTATTGAGGATTTGGGGTCATTATTATAATTATCTACAGATTTCCTGAAAATAATAGAATAATATTATCAATAGTAATGAAAACTAATATTCTGTAGCATATTTTCCTTTTTAAAAATTACAGCAGGGAGCCAGTGTAGTGCAGGTGGTTGAGCGCTGGCATACCACATATGAGGTCCTGGGTTAAATTTTTTCAATTCCCGGCCCTTGTACCTTAAAAAAAAAAAAATTTGATTTGGGTTTACAGAAAAATTATGCAGATAATATAGAATTTCCATATACTTCCTCCCACTCACAGACATGGTTTTTCCTATCATTAACATTTTGCATTAGTGTGGTAGCTTTGTTACCACTGATGAAGCAATATTATTATAATTATACTATTAGCTATAGTCCATAGTTTACATTAGGATTCACTCTTTGAGTTGAATAGTTCTATGGTTTTTTTACTTAAATTAAAATTTTGTTCATATTTATTATATTATTTCATCCTCATTATAATCCTATAAGCTAGGTGTGACATTTGAATTTGGTGAATCCCAAAAAATGATTAGGTTCTTAAACTCATCTATTCCTGTCGGCATGGTACCCTTTGATTGCATAAGGTGCACTTTAGGTCACTTGATTAGATTGCTTTTGATTGGATTATGTCAGTGAGGCATGACTCAGGTTGAGTCTCTGCCCTCTTGCTGGCTCTTATATAAATGAAGTCACACACAGAGAGACATAGAGAAAAAGGAATCTTTGATCCTGCCATGTGAGAGAGTACTCCAGGTTTGCCTACAGCTGCAGAAAGGCATAGAAGCCCCGAGAGACTGAGGGAGAAGGCCCAGGAAGAGATAAGACCTATGCCTGGTTGCCTTTAGCTGAGCTATGGGAGATGGTAGATTCTAGAGGGGATGGCACGGACCTCAGCAGAGATTAGCAGCCATCTTCGTCATGTGGCAGGACCCCAGAATCACCAACAGCTGACCTCGATGAGAAAGCGTGTCTGCTGATGCCTTGATTTGGGAATTTCACAGCCTTGGAACTGTAAGCTTTTACCTCTAATAAACTGCCCATTATAAAAGCCAACACATTTCTGGTACTTTGCATTGGCAGCCCTGTGGCAAACTAAGACAGTAGGTAATCTTATGCCCTTTTTCCATAAAAAGAAACTGAAGTTAAGAAACACCAAAAACACCCACTTACAGCCAATAAGTGGCAGAGCCAAATCTAGAATGCAGTCATCTATCTTCATAACCACACTGCACATAAAAATATAATATTGAGGCTACTTATATTATTTTTACATCATCACTCTATGTGATGATAGACTCATTATAACAACGAACTCCCTAGAAGTTCATTGTACTGTTCATTGGCTGATTATGTAATAGAAGTCTGTTGTAGAGCTAGAGTTCTCGGGGTGATATCTCAGGTAGGTTTTGTTATTAACAGGTAGGCAACAGACTATCATTCCTGTTTGCCCTGAGGGCTAACTGAACTACAAAGATGAAGAGAGTTATCCAAGAATGGAGAGACTCATTTCCCTGGCTATTAGGCAGGGGTCTTATCTTCCTCATTGGGCAGTGGATAAAGGCTTGAAGTAGGAGGGGATCTACATATGTTCTGCTCTTGGTTCTGATACCTACTAGTGAGGTGGCCTAGAACAGGTTCTGGATATACTCAGTGTGGTATTATCTATGAACCATGAAAAGACTCCAATGAGATAGGTTGAGCCCAATGCTTAGAAAGCACTTTTAGGGCATGGACTATCACTGCGGTCCTGGCTGTGCAAACTCCTGGCCACCGCCAACCTGGGATCCCAGGTCTCTCTCACTTGCTAGGGAAATTGAGCTCTACAAATGGTTCTTTGTGGCGAGAAGTCCCCATTGTTAGCACTAAATTAACTGGGTGAAAGGCTTTTTAGCCAACAAAATTCCGTTGAGAACTCAAGGGAGTTTATTCCTTTCTCTATGTCTGTTTAACTCGGCCATGCAATAAGAAACACTCAATTTCGCCCTTCAAAGCCTCCAAGGTATCCTCTTTCTCTGTGAAGCCTTCCTTGGCCCCTTAGATAGAGTTAAGTATTCTGTGCTACTTCTGTTCTTTGTACTCACTTCCATTATTTTACTCATCCCAAGTTATGGTGAAACATGTCTACCCAACAGCCTTCTCCACTCAACTGTGAGCTCAAAGACCATGAGTCTCCAGGGCTTAGCAGGAGGCCTGGCACAGAGTAGGTGTTCAGATGGATGGGAGGATGGATGAATAAATGACTGAATGACTTAGCATCAGAAAATTTGGGTTTGTGCCCCAAATGGCCAGGTCACCAGCTGTGTGACTTGGGCATATCAGAACTTCTCTGGATCTAACTTTCCTTTCAGGTAAATGGGTAAATTAATGCTTTTCTATTATGTTAAAAAGAGGTAATTGGTATGGAAATGCTGGATGACAGTAAAGTTATATAATACATAAAATATATAATGTTATATATTTTAGCAACATATAATGAGCAAGAGCTATGTAACTGGCACAGTTCTAGGCAATACAGTGAAGAAGGAGGCCAGTCTCAAACTGGCAGCCTGAGGGGTGTGTCTACATCCTACCTCTGATTTCTGTTGAAAATGTGAGAGTGAAGGAGTTGGTTATCATTGATGAACATCAAATGAAGCATTTAGTCTACTTATCTATCGGTCATGTACTTGAAGCCACTCTGCAATTTTCACACCAAGTTTTGTCCAGGTCTTGCTTCCACATGATGGGAAACTTGCACACAGGACCAGTTCAACCTGTGTAGTGACACAAGTTACTGATCAGAAGGGCCCTGCATTTGGTTTAATGCTCTGCTGTCACCATCTTGAAATTCGTAATAATTTTTGAACAAGGGGCCCCATATTTTTGTTTTGCATTGGCTCCTGCAAATTATGTAGTTGGTTCTTCTCATATTCTCTGGAGGCAGCTTATCTCTCTGGATAAGGCTGACAGCTACAATGCTTTTCTGCATAGTGAGCAGACATCACCCTCCCTGGTGCCCATTCATCCTGATCCTGCCTTTGGGAGAAGGATTCTTTCACCTAACGATCCTTAAGATGTTTAAAGAAAGCTATTGCTCCCTTCCATCCCTACCCATGTCTCCTCTCTTTCCATTTCCTTCCCCATGATGTCATCATTATTATATATTATATTTCTGCTGTTTATTGTATTCCATTCATATGCCTGTGTTTCCTTGTACTGGTACTACACTATTTTAATAATGTACTCTGGTGATATATTTTAAAATATGTCAGGGGTAGCTCTTTATACAAATTGCCTTTGTATATCTCCCCTCTTCATGAGCTTAAGAATCATTGCATTCTTGGGATAAGCCCTACTTAGTCATGGTGGGTTATTCCTTTTTAATATGCTATCTAATTTGTCCCTACTATTTTATTTAGAATTTTCACAAACATATTATATGCGAGATTGAACAATAATTATCTTTTTTGTTATTTGATAGATTTTAATATAAGGATTTATGATAGCTTTATAAAATAAATAACTTTTTGTATTTTTCTTTGTTCTGGAACACTTTAGATAGCATGAAATTCTCTTTCTTTAAAGTATAAAATAATTCACCATATAAGACTTGGACTTTCTGTTTTCTCTTGACTCAATTTTTGTAATTTATATTTCCTCCCAAATTATCCAATTAATCAAAATTTCAAAAGTATCAGCACCTAGTTGTATATATGATTTTTTTTGACATTTATATCTTCTATATCGCCCATATTCCTTCTGCATTTCTAATTTTCTAATTTTTTTCTTGAATAGATCTGTCACAGGTTGTATCAATATATTATTTTCACCCCAAAGAAACAGCCTTTGGTTTATATGTTAAGTCACTGTATTCTGATTTCATATTAATTCGTTTTAATCTTTATTGTTTCTTTTCTATTTCCCATTACTCTTTCTTTGGTGTGGAGGATTCATTTAAAAATTTTTTTTAAATCAAAATATTTATTCATTCCACTTTCCTATTTAAAAATAATAATCTAAGTATAGCTTTGCAGAATATTTGAAATCTTCAACTTTATTAAAACTATTTTTCAAAATCATTTGTCATTTTTAATTTCAATGAGCTCATTACTACAATGCCCTCATTTGGGATTGCACATTTTATCAATATAAAATGTTCATTGTTACCTTCCCCACTTTTAAAATCTACTTTGTGTAATATTTACCTTCTGATTTCTCTTTATGCTTGTTTGCCTTACAATACTACATCCTAATGCTTTTAAGCTTTCTGTGACGTTTTGTATGCCTGTCTTTTGCATGGACAAGCCACTGGCTTTTATTTTAAAATCTAACTCAAGAGTTTCTCTCCTTTACAGTATCATTTCTGTTTATTTATGTGTTTTACAGCACCCCCATTTTCCTGGTTAAAGTGGGTTTATAAGAGATTTTTCAAAATTAATTTTTAAATTTTATTTTAACTTTCATAGAATTTCATTTTATTTCCTATGACTCCATTTTAAATTTTAACTTTTTTCACATTTTTTTAAACCTCTTTAATATCTGGATTAATATAGGACAACAGAATTCTCATCTGCTTCTGCATTCAATCTGTTGTGATATTGAATACCATACAACCTTTGGGAAACTCCACTATTGACAAGTGAGAGAATGAGAGTTAAAAAGGCAATTAACATCTCAGTATTATTATAAAAATAATTTGACTTCAGGGACCCTTTGAAAAAGTCTTGGGAACCCCCAGGAGTTCCCTGGACTATATATATAACATTGAAGTGTTTAACAGAGCTCCTGTGACCTCTGAACTGGACTGGATTCAGCCAATGAGAACCCCAGCAAGATTTGGAGTGATAAAGACTTATTCTCCTGGCTCGATCCCTGCTGGGGTTTCCTTAGGCTGAGAGTTTCTTGAAAACAGTATAAGGGCTTCTCTTAATGACTCTCATTTATGGCTTCCAGTTCTTCTCTACCCCTTGTCCCTTTGTGTCTAGGGACACAAATTCCCTAGACACAATACATGAATTCACGAATTCTTGTATTACAATTCTTTTTTTAAATTTATTTTTTATTGTTCTTGATTTATTTATATTCCTTATTAGGGAAGATGTAGATTTACAGAAAAATCATGTGATAAAATTATAGAGGTCCCATATACCCCCCTCACACAGTTTTCATTACACTTTACATTAGTGTAGTACCTTTGTTACAATTGATAAAATACTATTACTATAATTATACTATTATCTATACTCCATAGTTTATATTAGGATTCACTGTTTGTGTTGTATAGTCTTATTTTTTAAAATTATTCTAGTAACATATATACAAACTAAAACTTCCCCTTTTAACCACGTTGATATATATAATTCAGTGGTGTTAATTACATTCACAATGTTGTGCTACCATCCATTGCCAAAAGTTTTCCATCACTCCAAACCAAAACTCTAACAATTAAGTGTTAACTCCCCATTCCTTACTGCCACCTGGGCCCATGGTAATCTGTATTCTAGTTTCTCACTCTATGACTTTGCTTATTCTAATTATTTCATATCAGTGAGATGATACAATATCTACCTTTTGGTGTCTGGCTTTCACTCAATGTAATGTCGTCAAGGTTCATCCATGTTGCATGTATCAGAACTTCATTCTTTTTTAAGACTGAATAATATTCCATTTTATGGATAGACTACATTTTACCTGTTGATGGACAGTTGGGCTGCTTCCATCTTTTTTTTTTTTTTTTAAAGATTTATTTATTTGTTATCCCCTCCCTCCCCACCCCGCCCCTGTTTTTTTTGAGCTCGCTGTCTGCTCTGTGTGTTCTTCTGTGTCTGCTTGTCTTCTCTTTAGGCGGCCCTGGGAACCATCCTGGGACCTTCTGGAGTGGAGAGAGACTGCCCAATCTCTTGCACCACCTCACCTCCATGATCTGCCGCGTCTCTCATTGTCTCTCTTCTGTGTCTCTTTTTGTTGTGTCATCTTGCTGCACCAGCTCTCCGCGCCGGCCAGCACTCCGCACAGGCCAGCACTCCTCGCGGGCCAGCTCTCCGCTCGGGCCAGCTCACCCCGCGGGCCAGATTGTTTTTCACCGAGTTGAGACCTAGACCTCCTATATGATAGATGGGAGCACAATCACTTGAGCCACATCTGCTTCCCTGCTTATATCTTTTGGCAACAATGACTAATACCGCTATGAACATTGGTGTACAAATATCTGTTCGAATCTGTCCTTTCAATTCTTTTGAGTATATGCCATACCTGGAAGTGGGATTGCTGGGTCATATGGTAATTCTATACTTAACTTTCTGAGGAACAGCCAAATTGTTTTCCACAGTGGCTGCACCATTTTACTTTCCTACCTACAATGAATGAGTGTTCCCATTTCTCTACATTCTCTCCAACACCTCTTATTTTCTGTTATTTAAATAGTAGTCTTTCTAGTGGATGTGAAATGGTATCTCATTGTGCTTTTGATTTGCAATTCACTAATGGATAATGATATTGAGCATCTTTTCATGTCCTTTTTGGCCATTTGTATGTGTTCTTTGGAGAAATGTCTATTCAAGTCTTTACCTATTTTTAAAATTAGGTTATTTGTCTTTTTGTTGTTGAGTAATAGGATTTGTTTATATATTTTGAATATTAAACCCTTATTAGATATGTGGTGTCCAAATATTTCTCCCATTGTGTATGTAGGTTGTCTTTTTGCTTTCATGATGAAGTCCTTTGGTGCACAAAAGTTTTTAGTTTTGATAAAATCCCATTTGTCTATGTTTTCTTTTGTTGCTCTTACTTTTGGTGTAAAGTCTAAGAAACCATTGCCTAACGCAAAGTTCTGAAGATGCTTCCCTATGTTTTCTTCCAGGAGTTTATTAGTTTTGGTTCTTATATTTAGGTATTTGATCCATTTTGAGTTAATTTTTGTATATGATAAGAGGTAGGGGTCCACTTTCATTATTTTGCATATGGATATCCAATTTTCCCAGCACCGTTTGTCAAAGAGACTATTTTTTCCCTTTTGAATGGACTTGACACCCTTGTCAAAAATCAACTGGCCATTTGGTATCATTGGTCTCTATTTCTCTCCTTGTGCCAGTACCATGTTGTTTTGATAACTGTAGCTTTGTAATAAGTTTTTCTTTTAAGATTTATTTATTTATCCATTTTCACACACACACACACACACACACACACACACACACACACAAACACACCCGTTTTGCTGTTTTGTCCATTCGCTGGGCAATTCTCTGTGTCTGTTTCCTGCCCTCTCTTCTCATCCTTCTCTTTCTGTCTTCACTGGGATTCGATCTTGGGGACCTCCAATGTGGGAGAGAGGCATTCTGCCACCTGTGCCACCTCAGTTTCTGGTTTTTCAGTGCGGCTCGTCTTGGCTCTCCCTTGTGTCGCTCTCCTGTTACGTCATCATCTTGCTGCATGGTTCGGTGGAGCCTGGCACACCCGGACGCAGGGCCTAAGGGCACGCCTGCGTGTGGGGCCTGGCAGCCCACACGCCTTCTATATTTTTCTTTATTTTACCAGGAGGTCCCAGGGATCAAACCCAGGTCCCTCCATGTGGGAGATGGACGGCCAACCATTTGAGCCACATCTGCCCCCCTTTGTAATAAGTTTTAAATTCAGGAAGGTGTGAGTCTGCCAACTTCATCTTTCTTTTTCAAGATGATTTTGGCTATTCAGGGACATTTACTCTACTACATGAATTTGATGACTGACTTTTCCATTTCTGCAAAGAAAGCTGTTAGAATATTTATTGTGATTACATTGAATCTGTAAATTGCTTTGGATAGAATTGACATCTGAACAATATTTAGTCTTCCAATCCATGAACAAAGAATGTCTTTCCACTTAGGTCTTCTTTGACTTCTTTTAGCAATGTTTGTAGTGTCAGTGTACATGTTCTTTACATCCTTGGTTAAAATTTTTTCGAGACATTTAATTCTTTTAGTTGCTATTTTAAATGGAATTTTTTTTCTTGGTTTGTTCTTCAGATTATTCATTACTGGTGTATAGAAAAACCACTGATTTTTGCATGTTTATTTTGTACCTTGGCAACTTGCTGAATTCATTTATTAGCTCTAGTAGCTTTATTGTGGATCTTTAGGGATTTTCTATAATGGGCTCATGTTATCCTCAAATAGGGAACATTTTACTTCTTCCTTTCCAATTTAGGGCCTTTTATTTCTTTTTCTTGCCTGATTGCTCATGCTAGAACTTCCAGTGCAATGTTGAATAACAGTGGTGACAGTGGGCATCCTTGTGTTGTACCTGATCTTAGAGGGAAAGCTTTCAGTCTTTCACTAATGAGTTGGCTGTTAGTTGTCGGTTTTTCATATATGCCCTTTACCATATTGAGGGAATTTCCTTCTCTTCCTAGTTTTCTAAGTGGTTTTTTATTTCATTTTATTTTTATCAAGAATGGGTGTTGTATTTTGTCAAATGTCTTTCTGAGTCAATTGAGATAATCATGTGTCCTTTTCCCCCACAGGTCTCTTAGGTTCTGTTCATATTTCTTCATTCTTTTTTCTTTTTGCGCTTTAGCCTGAATCCTTTCAATTGTCTTGTTTTTTAGTTCACTGATTCTTTCTTCCTTCTGCTCCAATTTGCTGTTGAAACTCTCTAGGGAATTTTTCAGTTCAGTTCAACTCCAGTATTTCTGTTGGTTCCTTTTTAAATTTCCTGTCTCTTTACTGAGATTTTCGTAGTGTTCATTCATTGTTTGTCTGATATCCTTTAGTTCTTTCTCTGTGCTTTCCATTATCTCCTTGAGCATATTGAGAATAATTTTTAAAAAGTTTTTGTCTGTTATTTCCAAAGTCTGGTCTTCTTTGTTGATGGTTTCTTAATTTTCACCTTGTTCCTTTGGCTAGTCATTTCCTGATTTTTCTTTGTATTGTAATTTTTTTTTTTTTTCAGGAGGTACCAGAGATTGAACCCAGGACCTTGTACATTCAAAGTAGGTGCTCAACCACTGAGCTACACCCATTCCCCTCCCTGTCTCATAATCTTTTGTTGGACACTGTACATTTTAATATTTTAAAATTTTAATGCTAGAGTTTTGTTCCTAAGTTTACACTAGCTAGTGATGACAAAGGTTTCCTTGAGTGATGGGAACTAACAAAACAAACAATCTTACTAAAAAAAAATCCTTTCACAGTTTTTGCAAATTGGCTTGGCGTTGGCTGGTACTCTCCTACAGAGTTTATTCCTGCTAATCCAGAAGATCAGCCTAAGGCAAAAGTGAAGTACAAGGTCCTCCCCATTTTTTCTGAGCTTTAATCTTATCTTGGGTTTGCTTGCTGGTGGCTTTGGTAATTCCTCTGTTTACAGGAATTGTAATATCCCATCTTCTCCCTATGAACAAGACTTTCTCCTTCTCCCCAAGGCTCTGTTGTATGACCTAAAGCAGGTAATCCTTTGCCCCAGGCCGCTTAGACTGTAATTGCTTCTCAGACTGCTTTAGCTGGGGCAAACTGCTTCTGCCTGCAGGGCAAGTTCTGGAAGGTGAGCCAGAGATGAGTTTCCTATTTCGGTTTTTCAGACTGACACCTAATAGATTGGCACTTACATACCGGCATCCCAGTTTGTGCATAGGGGTTACTCTGCTCCTACTGGAACAGGGTCAGGGACCCATGTGGAACCCCAGGCTGGCTCCACACTACGCTGAGAAGCTGATGGGGGCGGGGGGTCCAGCAAGAATACCACAAGCTTCTCCCACAGTTTTTAAAGCTGTGTTTTCTTGATTTGGCCCTCACTCACTTACTGCAAACTTTTATCTGTTTTCCGGATTTGTGAGGAAGATGACTCTGCTAGTTTTTACTAGTTGTTCAAAAATTCTGTGCAGTAATAACACTCTGGATCATCTTACACTGCCATATTGTTGACCAAACTAAATTTTAACTTTTTGAGTTTTAAATTTAAATTTTTGTAAAATCTCATTTTATTTCCTTCAACTCCACACCTGCTCTTCTTTCCATTTCTGAGTCTTTGGTCATTTCTCCAAGGAAATATGCAACATAAGTCAGGGGAAATTCAATATTTTTACAGAAGGCAATACTTCTCATACTTATTTGTTCACGATACTGAAAGTAATAAAATATATTGATGGGACACCAAAGGAACTTACAAACATAATGTATACTTAAAACAGACAGGAAAAATATTTTTGTGTGTGATGATTTATTTGTTTCAAGAAATGACCAAGTTTTATTACGTGTCACACAAAATATACACTGAAAAATATCAGAAATATATGATGCCATTATAAGAAATATATGTAAAACATAGGCCAAAAATCACCTGAAAGACAACATACATTAGGTTGTGAGTTGTTTAGAGCTGCCTATGTGTTTAGAGCTGGCTATGTGTCATAGTTCAAGAGTCTTATGGCACCAGCAGACATTTTCATGTAGGGTGTGCCATTTTGCCAATTTTTTCCAGAGAATTATATGTTACAGCAATAAAGAATAAATATATTTTTCTTATGTGTACATGTTAAATTACATGTTAGGAAAAGACTCCCAATGATTTTTTTGTTTTGTTTTGTTTTTTATTTATTCACGTTTTGGAGAGTAGCTATCATATGGATTGCTAGCATTACAATGAATATAATTTGGTATAATCTTCCCTAGGATCAACTGGGTTATAAGAGTTTTGAGAAAGATAAAACCCCATTGTGCTGATAAACTTGGAGGACACATTACCATGCATGCATTCATGCAACAAATGCTTATGAAATCTCTAATTTTGTTCAGACATGGTGCTCATCTAATGGAACTACAATGTTGAATGAGACACATTCCTGGCCCTCGTGAAGATCACTGTCTCTAGTGGGTGGTCACAAGAATGTGGGGCGAGGATCATGACTGAGGGATTCACAGGGGATTACGAGAGCATAGAGAAGGGGCCTTGTCCAGCTGGGGCTCAAGATGGCCATCTTAGAGAAGGCCTGAATAACTAGGGAATCACTTTCTGTAAAAGAGAACACTGGAGTTGTCACTCAAGCACAGAGAAGGAGGATTTGAAGCTGTGTGGTTTGTGAAGGGTGTGCCCCGCTGTACATGGACGAGGGCATAGGGGCACAAAGTTAGAGAAAGTCCCATCCCCTATCTGGTGACCTTTGGTGCTTCAGACTGATACTCATGGAGGGACTTCAGGAACTTGAAGTATGGTGGGTCCCAGTGACCTCTGGCATATAACAATGTAAGGCATTAATGGTTGCTAGTCATTAAGCTTTCAGTATAATTAAAACATGCTATCCAGTGGGAGGCACAGTTCTTTCAGTGGGGGGTATATTTTCTCAGATGCTGAATGGGACTTGACCCAAGAAAGGTGTGGAATCTCCACTGTCTGGAGCCCTTTATTCCTAGACCAGCTGGATTGTCTAAACCCTAAAAATGGAATATTAATACTCCTCTAGCTCTTGAAAAATGGTCTAATGGTCCACACAATTCTAAGCCTTTTTGAAAACAAATGCATTGTGTGACTTTGGGCAAGTCACTTGACCTCTCTGGCCCTCAGTTTCATCAACTACAAATTAAAACTTATGAACAGGATCAGGGGTAGCAAATATGTGATTGGTATGCTGCTATTCTCCCTTGTCACATCCATGATAAACATCCCTAATCAATCATTGCACTCTTTCTGGCTGAATCCATGAATGGCTCAGACTCCTTAACGCTGTGCACCACACCGTCACTGTCAGATAAAATCCTTGTGCTTTCACTATAAGTGAAAGTGCTGATGCTATTTTTGGGTCTGTATTTTTATTTTAAGAAAAGTAGAAAAGTATTCAGCAAATGGGGTTTGCGTATGAACAAAGAAAGGTCAAAATCATTATGGCATATTTAAATCTTGAAGGTAAGAATAATTTAAATTTCTGTGTTTTCAGCACAGAACTGTATATATTTGTTTGCTTGCTTGATATTATATAGTATACCTATGGTACATGTTAGACATCCCTGTCCCAAAAGTGTGTCTGGTGTTTCTTAAGAGTATTCACTTTTTAAACAAAGTTTTATTTTGAAATAATTTCAAATTTACAGGACAGTTATAAAAATAATATAAACCTCATACAGAGAACTCCAACATATACCTACCCTCTGGGTACCCAGATCCACCAATTTTAACATTTTGTCATCTTTGCCATATTATTCTATAAACTATCTATTATCTATGAATTCTATATCTATCTATCTATCTATCTATCTATCTATCTATCTATCTATCATCTATCATCATCAATCTATTACCTATCATAGTTTATAGTTTTTATGGACCCCAGAATATCATGTCCTCAGGGCTAATCCATTCCTATGGGTGTTAGCCAATGGTAGGTGGGATCTTTTGATTAGATTACCTCAGGAGGGTGTGAGTCAGGGTGAGTGTCTTACTATTCCTTTATAGAAGGAGTAAATATGGAAAGAAACCCACAAAGACACAGAGAGAAAGCCACCAAAACTCAGAGAAGAAACCACAGGAGCAGAGAGAAAAAGACACGAACGGAAGGTGCTGAAATCGATGAGCCATGGAGAAAGGTAAACAGAAGCAGAAGCAACAAAACCTGGTAGAGAAGAGAGAGACCAGCAGATGCCTCCATGTGCCGGCCTTTGGGGAAGAAGCATTGCCAGTGGATGGCTTGATATGGACACTTTCATGGCTTCAGAACCGTAAGCTTGCAACCTAATAAATCCCCATTGTAAAAGTCTACCCATTTCTGATATATTGTTTTTGGCAACTTTTAGCAAATTAAAACACGATCTATTTTCTTAAATTTGAGAGCAAGTTGCACACATCATACTCCTTGAACACATAATACTTCTGTGTACATTTCCTACAAACAGGGATATTCATTTATGTAATCACCTTATGTGCAGTTATCAAGTTCAAGAAATTTAATGGTGATATGAAACTTACATTCTATATTCCAATTTTTATGTCCCAATAATGTCCTTTTAATCCCTTTCTCCTCCATTCTTAAATTCCATCCAGGATCACGTGTTGATTGTTATTATCTCTTTAGTTTCCCTCCCTTCCTCTTCCTCCCTCCCTCCCTCCCTTCCTTCCTTCCAACATATATACAACAATCTTCCCATACCAACCCCTCCCAAACATACCACTTAGTGTGATTAATCACATTCACAGTGTTGCAGTACCCTCACCACCATCCATTACTAGAACTTTCCCCTTACCCCACACAGAAACCCTACACTCATTTTGCATTAATTCCCCATTGCCCCTGCCCCCCATCCCTGGTGACCTGTACTCTACCTTCCGTCTCTTGCATATTCCCTGATCCTTTCTTTGTAGTTACCATGGGACTTACATCTAACATCCTAAATCTACAACAATCTCATTGCTTTGATACCAATTTAACAACTTCAATAGCACACATAAACTATGTTCCTATACTTCTCTGACCCCTTGCTTCTATGAAGTTCTTGTCACAAATTATATATTTCCACATCATGAGTCCAAAACCATTGGTTTTTATTACATTTTATGCATTTTCCTTTTAATCTTGTAGGAAGTAAAAAGTGAAGTTATAGATCAAAATGTAATAGTACTGGCATTTATATTTATTCTGTCATTATCTTTCCTGGGGATTTTTATTTCTTCATGTGGCTTCAGTTAACTGTCTAGTGTTCTCTTCTTTCAACCTGCAGAAACATCTTTAGCATTTCTTTAGCTCTGGTCTAGTTTGTCTATCTGGGAATATTTTAATTTCTTCCTTATTTTGAAAGACAATTTTGCCAGATACAGAAATCTTGGTTGGCAGTATTTTGCTTTCAGTATTTTAAATATCTCTTCCCACTGCCTCTTTGCCTCCATGGTTTCCAATGAGAAATTGGCACCAAATTTTATTGAGGCTCCCTTGTATATGACATGTTGCTTCTCCCATCTCTCTTGCAGCTTTCAGAATTCTCTCTGTATCTTTGGCATTTGACAGTTTAATTATAACATGGTGTGGTGTGGGTCTATTGGGTTTGGAGTTCATTGAACATGTCGGATGTGTATATTCATGTCTTTCATTAAATTTGGGAAGTTTTCAGCCATTATTTATTTTAATATTCTCTCTTCCACTTCTTCTCTTCCTTTTTCTGAGATTCCCACAATACATATATTGGTGCACTTAATGGTATCCCACATATTCCTTAGGCTCTGTTCACTTTTCTTCATTCTTTCCACTTTCTCTTCCTCAGATTGGATGATTTCAATTTTCTCACAGCAATCCCTGGCTCCTGGAAGCATGACTTGAATGCTCCTACAGGTAGGAGAGCTTGGTGGGCCAGCTTTTACATGCAGGGCAGTAGGGAAGTTCTAGCACAGTGAGTCCTTCAGGCCATCAACAGATTGAACCAGACATACGTGCTCCAGTATGTGCAGGAGGGTTAATCTATTTCTTCTGGAACCTGGATGAGGGTTCCATACTAAGACCTTGAACTGGTTCCATAACAAGTTGATAAGAGATGAGAAAGAGGCCAGTGAGGGTGCCAGCAGATCCTAGTGTTTGAAGTGGACTTTTTTTTTTTTTACTCATTGCTCCTCTTGTTACTGCAATCCTTTAACTGTTTTCTGGAGCTTTTAGAAGGATGTTTCTGCCAGTTCTTGTTGGTTGTTCAAAGGTTCTATAGGAGGATGGGGCCCTGAGTCATCTCACTCAGCCGTCTTGATTGAGTTGGGGCTGAATATCACATTTTTGAAATCCAAATATCTAAATTTGTGAGGTTGCTTGCCATTTAAAGGAAGCCTGTGATGATTCTATTTTTAAATGTAGATCCTATCTAAATTTCTGGTAATCACCCTGTAATTTTTATTAGATTTTTTTTTGAGGTCCATTTTTTCCTAAATGGAGCACACTAAATATTAGCTAAACGAGTGGCTGCCTCACTGAGAACAGGAAATCTTTTGGGTTTTATGGAACAAAATAACCTAACAATGGCTTATAATCCAGAAATCTCAACCTTTAGGAATGATGCTGAGGACAAGGCAAATTGTCATTTGGATCTGAGGGTTCAAAGACACCCTTTTCCATGGAAGTTGCATTGCTTCCCGTCATGCACAGTAATCCAAACCCAGAGCATCCTCCCAGCCCTGGAACCCTGACCCAGCCAGGAAGAGTAGATTGGACCAGCCCCTCACAGGAAACACCTGGCCTGCCTAAGCCCTCTTGAAATCACATGATGGGCTTTCTTTAAATAGTTACTTCCAGGTTTCAGGAAGAATCTCGAAGGTGAGGGAAATTCACAAAAAATAAAAGCAGTTCTTTTATTTACCTTTGGCACTATCCTTCTTTTCTGATATCAATATTCTCCTTGAGCCATGGCTTACCCCATACTGAACAGTCAACTCACCCTGTCCACAAGGAACTTAAAAAATCAATTTTGGTAAATTAAATCTCCTTAGATCAGGGGTTTGTAACCAGGGATCAACGGACAGATTTCAGGGGGTCCATGAGCTTGAACTGAAAATTCAAAAAAACGTTATTCTTGTGGGGACATGTTGGCTTGGGTGTGATATATTTATTAAATAATACACAGTATGGTGTGTGGACTTAGTAAAGGATCTGTGGTTTATGCCTGACTGGCAAAGGCGTCCGGGAAACAAAAAAGGTTAAGAGCCCCTGCCTTAGATGAACCTGAACCTGCACTCACTTGTTCACTCACCCATTGTGTATCTATTGAAGACCTACTATGTTCCAGGCATGGAAGAAGGTAAAGATGAACAAATCATATCTCCTGCTGGCAAGAAGATTGTTCTAGGAGGGGAGACAGGCAAATGTGCAAGTGGGTGTTGGGGTGGGGGAGCCTTGGAGTACAATGGTAGCACCGAGGTGGCCCAGCCTCCTGGAGAGATGAGGACAATCTGAGTTTGATGGACAAGCAAGAGTTAACTCTTTCAGGGGATACAGAAATTAAAATGTAGCTATAGACATTAAAATTAAGACTTCCCTCTAATCTTAAGAAGCTTGTAATCTTGTAGTTGTAGAAATAGACTTGATCATTCAGTTCTTTTTTTTTTTTTTTAAAGATTTATTTATTTATTTATTTATCCACCCCCTTGCTGCTTGTGCTTGCTGTGTCCATTCGCTGTGTGTCTTCTCCGTGTCTGCTTATCTCCCCCTTGCTGTGAGGTCCCACTGCATCAGCCCACCGCGCCGCGCGGGCTGGCCTGCCCTCACAAGGAGGGGGCCTCACACATGGTAAACAGGGGCTCTATCTATTGAGCCACACCCGCTTCCTGTTGTGAGGTCTTGCTGCATGAGCCCACTGGGCCACGCGGGCCAGCCTGCCCTCACAAGGAGGCCCCAGGTTCGCTTCCCGGGGCCTCCCATATGGTAAACGGGAGCTCTATCGATTGAGCCACACCCGCTTCCCGATCATTCAGTTCTGATGGGTCAATAAACATGTAATGAGTTCCTGTTATGCACAGCCTTCATGTGAAACCATTAAAAAATATCACCAAATAGTATCTGATTAGGTGCCCATGATAAAGATGAATTAAGCACTAAACTGAGGGAAATAAGCCATGTGTTGTAGGACATTTTTTATTTTTTATTTTTTTTGTGTAGGACATTTTAAACTCCAAAGACACAGGCCACTCGCCTGCATGTGAGGTCTAGCCAGGGCCATATAGACCACATATTGGTGGTCTATTAAGGGATGGAATTCAAATCTAGCTCAGATTATTTCCTTTAGGACACCAGGGAGCCTGACTCCCCACTCTGGCACTGGGCTCATGTTTGCATTTCTATTGCTTCATGAGTCACAGTATGAAAGGTATTCATTTCATGATCAGCTTCTCCATGGGACAGTGAGTTTCTTGTCCTGACTGACACGTAGTGAGAAACCAGGAAAGTTTATTGAATAGGAAAAAGTGTAATAAGTACAAGTGGTTTTATGAAAACATGGTAATCCTGATTTTTATGCATTGCAAATTGTAGATGTCTTCCTTGATGAGAACGCAGCAATAATCATAACAACCCAAAGCAACAATAAAAACATCAACAGCAAAAAAAAAAAAGGCAAAAGCAGTTCATTCCTGATATTGAATTAGGTGCAGTTAATTTCTTTAAAGCAACCAAGCACCATGTTAGAGAATTGTGTCAAATCCCTACATCCTGCATCAAGCACTTGGCATTTGGAGAGGTCTGACCTCACTGTTGGATGAACCATGAGTATGGAAGCAAGGCGGCACAATGATAGAAATCCACAAAGTGCTTAACAGAATCAACAGACTGATATTTATTGAGCATTTACTATGAGCTACATGGTGTTATACATCAGAGGGCGAAAAAGCAGCCTATGTTCTGGTCTGCAAAGAGCTCATAATTTGTCAAGGGAACTAGCATTTATTGAAGGCCTACTTTGGATCAGATGCTCTTTGGAATATATTTTTACATTTCTTTGCTCTTTTATTGATCATAACAACTTATGAAAGAAGAGATGCTTCTGAAAAATAGAACTCAATGGTATATGTTGGGAGCTTTGACCTTTATTTTGGGCCTTTACTTTTTCTCTGTGGTGTCAAGGAAGCTTCTTTTTGCACCAACAATTGGAGTTGGGAGTGACTTCAGGTAGAGCCTGAGAGAGGTATAAAGCATCAGATCTTCTTTGGGCTTTCAGAGATACCATTTCACTTAATGCTCACAGAGTTCACATTTCATAGATGAAGAAACTGAGCCTCAATGAGGTTGGGAAACTTACCCAAAGTTCCATTGCTTCAAAAACTATACAGTGCTGGTCAAAGGTTAGTCTATGTTTTGTCCTCCATCTTCTATCATGGTAGAAGTATGGCCCCACTCCTCTATTCAGGGGAAGCCAGGCCCTCGTTGTCACTGCCCCATCAGTGCCTTCTTTAATCGTGCTACTCTGTATATCTTTGTTTCTTATCTTCATTATAGGCCTAATCATTGATCAGGCAAAGGAGAGAGTGAAGCCATAAAGAGAAGACTGCAAAGTAGTTGGGCCTCCGGAAAGAAGGGGGTGGGCAGGTCTCATTCTATTTGTACAGGTGCATTGTAATGCTGCCTGTGGTGTGAACATTTTCCACTTCATTACTCCTGGCCCTGGCCCAGGCCCTGTCTGCTCCCCTGGCCCCTGCCTTCATTTAATTCCAGTGGTTCCTGGCCTTTGGAAGGCAGCAGTAACAGAAAGGAAAACAAATGAGGTCGCTATAAACATTTTTGCACATTGCCTGGCCAGGGCAGATGGGTACACTCAGGGAAAAGGAGGGAGTCCAGCTTGGCTGGGACCTCTGGTACACCCCAGAAAGCACCTCTCTGCCTGAGCCAGTGTCTAGACCCCAAGGACTTCTGTTTGCTGAGCCCAACCTCTGTCATTGGAGTTGGCTTTGGTTTAACATATAAGTGTGAGCCATAAGAAATAACCACTGGTCCCAGGATACTGTCACCGTCTATTAGAATTGGTTGAGCTGAACAAATAATAGCTATCATATATTGAGCATTTACTAGGTATCAGATGCTGTTCTAAGGTCTTTAAATGAATTGTAAAGTGTGGTATGTTCTGTTATTATTGTCACTTTACAAGTGTGGAGACTGAGGCACATAATATGATTTGAAGTAGCAGAGCCAGATTTTGTACTTGACAGTCTGCCTCAGGATCTGTATCTGTATAATTAGATGATAACAAACCCTGAGGTATTTATTATACAGCTATAGAATTATATAATTTGAACTCATTGAATCCCAGGATTGGACTGCACCATAAAGGTGATAATGTCCAATGGCCAATGGATGCCGGAATTCCCAGACAGTTTTCCAAACTTTACTTACATACTTCCAATTGTGGGAAGCTTATTACTGTATGAGAATCCCATTCCATCATATAGGAAAATAGTAACAGTTTATTAGGGAACTTACAGACTGGGAAGCTGGTCTTGGGCGGCCGTGGGACATTCAGAGTAGTGCTCCGTGCCACCCAAGGGATTACAGGGAGTTAAATGGAGAAAGAACAAGAAAGACACAGAGCCAAATTAAGATTTGCAAGGTCATAAACATGTCTCTTTGAAGTTACTGATAGGTAGCAGGACTGTTTCTGGTACAGATAGCTATAGCGCTTAGGAATGTACATGTGTGCTTTAAGATGCACTTACAGGGACCTCCCTGGTTTATGGCTTCACACTCCACCCCTCAGAATACCCACTCTTACATTCTACACACCCCTCTTCTGTGAATATCCCTGAGCGGTAATTGAGGCACATCTGGAGGCTGAATCTGCAACAATGCAAGGAACATATACTAATACCTATGGGTGCTAATGTCAAGAAGCAAATTAGTAAAGCGGATCCCCAAACCCCATTCTGCTAGGTTAAAAGGCAATACTGGGGAGTGGGTGTAGCTCAGTGGTTGAGCACCCATATGCGAAGTCCTGGGTTCAATCTCCAGTGCCTCCTGAAAAAAAAAAAATTGCCAATAAAAGGCAATACTATCCAAGGCATTCCATTTCCAGTGGAAGTTGGGAACTGTTCCCACACCAACAGTCAGTCTGGTTATGTATTGCAGCTACTTCAGTTGCCCCTATCAGGAATTCATTTCCTTCTGCATTAACTTAGGGACAAAATACAAGATGCTTAGTAAGAACAAACATGGGGTGGTCATAACTATTCAGTGATATGCAAGTTACAGGCCCATCTCCTGAAAGATAGTTCCCAACATTCTTTAGTTCCCAAGGGTTCTAAGGCATTGGGTAGACCTTATATAAAGGAGCATGTGTATTAAGCCATAATAAGAGTAGAACTTCTGCCCCAGGTTCTATAGAGGAGGCTGTTTGCAAACTAGAACAATGGGAACCTTCTACATATAAAATAGAGTCAGAGATATTGCTAATTCCTTTCTCTGTCCCCAAGAAAAAAGAATACCTATCTACTTTGGTGGTGATTTCCAGGGTAAGCCCCACCAAATTTGATGCATACCTTTGGGTATGGCCTGTGGCAATCTCAATACGAGTCCCTGATCTTTTATAATTGGAGGAATAACTTGTTCTGATGTTACTTCTATTCTTATTGCTGATGGAGTGGACATTGGGGTCCTTAAACTGAGGTTTGTCCAGTTGGTGCACTATTTATTAGCCTAATTGTTTCCTGTAAATAAGAGACCCACCCATGCAATGAGTGGTTGGGAGATAACTGCAGAACACTAGCTATGGTCCATTTCTCCTGTTGCCACCATCCCATCCAGAGGCACAGACCATGATACATACCAGCTGTCAGTGATATGGTTATTGGTGTAGGCTCATGTACTACAGCATTCCAAATGGCTTGGTTTGTAGCTCAGCCCACTGACTGCTCTGACATTCTCTTTCATCCATCCATATGGTGTCCATAGGTATTTGAAATGATATTGGGAAATGGATGTGGCTCAAGTGATTGGGCTCCTGTCTACCATATGGGAGGTCTGGGGTTTGATTCCCAGGGCCTCCTGGTGAAAGGCAAGTTGGCCTGTGCAGCGAGCTGGCCTGAGCAGAGAGCTGACCCACGTGGAGTGCTGGCCCGCACAGGAGAGCTGGCCTGCACAGGAGAGCTGGCCGGCGCAGAAAATTGGCACAGCAAGATGACACAACAAAAAAAGACACAGAGGAAGGACAATAAGAGACACAACAGACCAAGGAGCTGAGGTGGCGCAAGAAATTGAGTGCCTGTCTCCCACTCCGGAAGGTCCCAGGATCGGTTCCCGGTGCCACCTAAAGAGAAGACAAGCAGACACAGAAGAACACACAGAGAGCAGACAGTGAGTGCAAAAAAACAATGGGGTGGGGGTGGGGGGTGAGGGGGTGGGGGAATGAGGGGGGTGGGGGGCAGGAAGGAGAAATAAATAAATGAAAACAAAAAATCTTTTTTAAAAAAATAAAATGACATTGCATACCATCACAGAGGTTGTCCTCTGCAAGAACCATCAGTATACCAGGCACCCTCCAATGGGCCCCCTACCCACTATCTTATTATCATTATTATTATCATTATCATTATTATTTTCCCTTATTAGAGAAATTGTGGGTGTACAGAACAACCATGCATAAAATACAGGATTCCCATATCAACCCCACTACCAACACCTTGCGTTGGTGTGGAACATTTGCTACAATTGATGATAGCACATTTTTATAACTGTACCATTTATTAACATCCATGTTTTAACTTAAGGTTCACTGTTTGTGTAGCATAGTTCCATGAATTCAAAAAAAATTTTTTATTATGTTACCATATATACAATCTAACATTTCCCCTTTTAATTACATTCAGACATATATTTCAGTGCTGTTAATTGTGTGTGCAATGTTGTGTTACCCTCACCACTATACATTATCAAAACATTCCCATGATTCCAAATAGGAATCATGTACATTTTAAGCCTCAACTTTCCATTCCCTATCCCCATCCCACCCCCTGGTAACCTGTAATCTGGATTCTGACACAATGAGTTTGCTTATTCTCATTGTTTCAAAACAGTGAGATTATATAATATTTGTCCTTTTGGGTCTGGCTTCTTTCACTCAACATGATGTTTTCAAGGTTCGTCCATGTTGTCGCATGTATTAGGACTCCATTCTTTTATGACTGAATAATATTCCATTGTATGTATATACCACATTTTATTTATCCATTCGTTGGTTGATGGGGATTTGGGTTTCTTCCATCTTTTGGCAATTGTGAATAATGCCGCTATGAATATCAATGTTCAAATATCTGTTCAAGCCCCTGCTTTCAATTCTTTAGGGTATATACCTAGTAGTAGGATTGCTGAGGTGTATGGTAGTCCCTATACTTAACTTTCTGAGGAACCGTCAAACTGTTTCACAGCAGCTGCACCATTTTACATTGCTACCAGCAATGAATAAGTGTTCCTACTCCTCTGCATCCTCTCCAACATTTATTATTTTCTATTTTTTTTTTTAATAGTAGCCATTCTAATGGGTGTGAAATGGTATCTCATTGTGGTTTTGATTTTCAGTAAACTAAGCTACTGATATTGAGCATCTTTTCATGTGCTTTTTTGGCCATTTGTATATCTCCTTTGGAGAAATCCCTGTTAAATTCATTTGTCCTTTTTTTTCTCTCACCCCCCACCCCCACTTGCTGTCTGTGCCCATTTGCTTCTTCTGTGTCTGTTTCTTGCCTTCTCTTCTCATATTTCTCCTCCAGCTTCACCAGGATTCGATCCTATGGAGCTCCGATGTGGGAGAGAGGCACCCTGTCACTTGTGCCTCCTCAGTTTCTGGTTTCTGGCCCATCTCGCCTTGACTCTCCCTTGCGTCTCTCTTTTGTTACGTCGTCATCTTGCTATGTGATTCGCCACGCAGGCATGGGTTGCAGCGCAGGTCTGGCTCACCTGCATACCTTTTTTTACCAGGAGGCCCCGGGGATTGAACCTGGGTCCCTCCATATGGTAGACAGAAGCCCAATCACTTGAGCCACATCCGCCTCCCTGTCCATATTTTAATTGGGTTATTTGTCTTTTTGTTTTTAAGTTGAAGGATTTCTTCATATATTCTGGATATTAATCCTTTATTGGATATGTGGTTTCCAAATATTTTCTCCCATTGAATAGGTTGTCTTTTTTACTTTCATGATAAAATCTTTTGAGGAACAAAAGTTTTTATTTTGCTGAGGTCCTATTTATCTATTTTTTATTTTGTTGCTTGTGCTTTGGGTGTAAAGTCTAAGAAACCATTGCATAACATGGGTCCTAAAGATGCTTCCCTACATTTTCTTCTAGGAGTTTGATAGTTCTAGCTCTTATATTTAAGACTTTGATCCATTTTGAGTAGATTTTTGTATATGGTGTGACATAGGGCCCTCCTCCTCCTCCTTCTTTCTTTCTTTCTTTTCTTTTTTTTTTTATGGAGGTCCAGTTTTCCCAGCACCATTTGTTGAAGAGTCTTTTCTTTCCCAGTTGAAGAGTCTTTGCAACCTTGTAAAAAATCAGTTAACCATAAATGTGAGGGTTGTTTTCTTAGCACTCAGTTCTATTCCATTGGTTGATATGTCTGTCCTTGTACTGGTACCATGCTGTTTTGATTACTGTGGCTTTGTAATAGGTTGTTTTTGTTTGTTTTGGTTAGGATTTGTCCGTTTATTTGTCAAAATGGGGTAGGGATTTAGGGGAGGAATCATGGTGGAGAGAAGAGTTTTTTTTTTCCTCCTCCCCTCCTGAGATGGTTCCTTCGTCTGTTTGCTTGTTTTTGCTAGTTTTTTTTTCTCATTGTTTTTGCTCGTTGTCTGCTTGTTGTTTTTTGCTTGTTGTCTGCTTGTTGTCTGTTTTTTCTTTAGGAGGCACCAGGAACCAAACCTGGGACCTACCATGTGAGAGGCAGGCGCTTAACTGCTTTAGCCACATCTGCTCCATACCTATTTGTATTTACTTGTTGTCTGCTTGTGGTTTTTGCTCAATGTCTGCTCATTGTTTGTCTTCTTAGGAGGCACCAGGAACAAAACCCGGGAACTCCCATGTGAGAGGCAGGTGCTCAACTGCTCGAGCCACATCTGTTCCCCTGTAATAAGTTTTTTAAGATTGGGAAGTGTGAGTCCTCCAACTTCATTCTTCTTTTTCAAGATGACTTTGGTTATTCAGGACTCCTTACTGTAGCATATAAATTTGATTACTGGCTTTTCCATTTCTGCAAAGGAAGTTGTTGGAATTTTGATTGAAATTGCATTGAATCTATAAATTGCTTTGGGTAGTATTGACATCTTAATGATATTTAGTCTTCCAATCCATGAACACAGAATGTCCTTCCATTTATTTAGGTCTTTGATTTCTTTTAGCAATGTTTGTAGTTTTCTGTGTAAAAGTCCTTTACATCCTTTCTTAGATATATTTCTAGATACTTGATTTTTTAGTTGCTATTGTGAATGGAACTTTTTTTCTTGATTTCTTCTTTCAATTGTTTATTGTTTGTCTATTGAAACACTACTGATTTTGGGTGTTGATCTTGTACCACACCACTTTGCTGAATACATTTATTAGCTCTAGGAGCTTTGTTGTGGATTTTTTTTCAGGATTTTCTATATATGGGATCATATCATCTGCAAATAGAGAAAAATTTATCTCTTCCTTTCCAATTTGGTTGCTTTTTATTTCTTTTTCTTGCCTAATTGTTCTGGCAAGAATTTTCAGTACAATATTGAATAACAGTGGTGAGAGTGGGCATCCTTGTCTTGTTCCTGAGCATAGAGGGAAATTTTCAGTCTTTCACTTATGAGTATGGTATCAGCTGTGGGCTTTCCATATATGTACTTTATCATGTTGAGGAAGTTTCCTTCTACACCTAGTGTTCTAAGTGGTTTTTTAAACATCAAGAATGGATGCTGTGTTTTGTCAAATGTCTCTCCTGTGTCGATAGAGACGATCATGTACTTTTTTCCTTCATTCTGGTCATGTGGTGTATTACATTAATTCATCTTATATTGAACCAACCTTGCATACCAGGGATAAATCCCACTTGATTATGGTGTATAGCTCTTTTAATATGCTGCTGGATTTGGTTTGATAATAATTTGTTGAGGATTTTTGCATCTATTTAATAAGAGATATTGGTCTGTGGTTTTCTTTTCTTGTGGTATCTTCATCTGGCTTTGGTGTGAGGGTGATGTTGGCCTCATATAGTGAGTTAGGAAGTGTTCCCTCCTCTTCAATTTTTTGGAAAAGTTTGAGCAGAATTGGAATGTTTGGTAGAATTACTCTTTGAAACTGTCTTGCACTGGGATTTTCTTTGTTGGAAAGTTTTTTGACTACTTATTTAATCCTTTACTAGTATTGGTTTGTTGAGATCTTCTATTTCTTCTTGAGTCAATGTAGGTAGCTTTTGTGTTTCTAAGAATTTGTCCATTTCATTTAAGTTATCTAATTTATTGACATACAGTTGTTCATAGTATCCACTTATAGTCCTTTTGATTTTAGCAGGGTCAGTAGTAATGTCCCCCTTTTCATTTCTGATTTCTGTCATTTGTATCTTCTCTTTTTTTCTTTGTCAGGCTAGCTAAAGGTTTGTTTATTTTGTTGATCTTTTCAAAGAACCAACTTTCTCTTTTAAAAAAAAAAAATCATTCATTCCCCACTCTAATCTTTGTTATTTCCTTCCTTCTGCTTGCTTTGGGTTTAGTTTGCTCTTCTTTTTCTAGTTTTTGCAGTTTTGAGATTATGTCTCTGATTTGAAGTCTTTTTTTTAAAGGTAAGTATTTAGAGCTATAAATTTCCCTTTCTGCAGTGCCTTCATTACACCCATAAGTTTTGTATGTTGTATTTGCATTGCCATTCACCTCAAGACATTTCCTAATTTTGCTTTTTGATTTCCTATTTAACCCATTGGCTGGTTGAGAGTATGTAGTTTATTTTCCACATATTTATGAATTTTCCCTTTCTTCCTCTGTTATTGGTTTCTAGCTTCATTCCTTTGTGGTCAGAATACATACATTGTACAATTTCAATATTTTTTAAATTTACTGAGTCTTGTTTTGTGATCTAACATATGGTCTATCCTAGAGAATGATTGATGTGCACTCAAGAAGAATATGTATTATGTTTTCACTGGGTATCGTGTTCTATATATGTGTGTTAGGTCTAGTTTCTAGTTGGTTTAGTGCATCATTCAAGTCCTGAACTTCCTTATTGATCTGACTAGATGCTCAATCTACTATTGAGAGTGGTGTGTTAAAATCTCTTACTATTAATGTAGAACATCAATTTCTCCCTTCAAGTCTGCTTCATACATTTTGGAACTTAGAACATAAATTTCTCCCTTCAAGTCTGCTTCATACATTTTGGAACTCTGCTGTTAGGTGCATATATATTTATAATTGTTATACCTTCCTAGTGAATTGCCCCCTTTATCAGTAGGTAATGACCATCTTTGTCCCTCATAACTGTTTTTGACTTAAAGTCTATTTTATCTAATATTATTATAGTCACCCCAGCTCTCTTTTGGTTACTACTTGCATGGTATATATATTTTCCATCCTTTCACCCATAACTTTCTTGTATCTTTGTATGCTCTTGCAGACAGCACACAGTTGGGTCATGCTCTTTTTATCCATTCTGCCGATCTCTGCCTTTTGAGTGGAGTGTTTAATCTAGTTACATTTAAAGTCACTACAGATAATACAGGTCTTTCTTCTGCCATTTTGCTGTTTAGCCTTTGTAAATCTTATACCCTTTTGTCCCTCACTTCCATTACAAACTGCTTTTATATTTATTTGTTTACTTGTGTTGTATCATATTGTTTGCCTTCTCATTTCTGCCTGGATATATTTTTCATCTGTTTAACTTGTGGTTACCAAGGGGTTAAAATTTAACACCCTAAAATTTATAGCAATTATATTTGGTGTGATCCTAACTTGACTTCAAAGCATGCATATTTACTTTTCCTATATCCCTCTGTCCCCCCACCTTTTTTTGTACTTGTTATCATTTTTATCTTTGTACATTTTATGTCTCAAAACTTAGATTTATCAGTGCTTTTTATGTATTTGCATTTTAGCACTTGTAGGAAGTAAGAAGTGGAATTACATACAATACAATACAATACAATACAATACAATACAATACAATACAATACAATGCAAGCATTTATAATTACCCAAATGGTTACCTTTACTGCAGGTCTTTATTTCTTTATGCTCCTTTGAACCACTGTCTAATATCTTTTCCTTTCAGTCTGAAGAATTCCCTTTAGCATTGTTTGTAGGGCAGGTCTAGTGGTGATGAACTCTCTCAGCTTTTGTGTATCTGAGAATGTCTTAATCTCACCCTCATTTTTGAAAGAGAGTCTCACTGGATATAAAATTCTTGGCTGGCAGTTGTTTTCTTTCAGCATGTTAAGTATTTCAACCCACTGCCTTCTTGCCTCCATGGTTTCTAATGAGAAATTGGCACTCAATCTAATTGGGACTCCCTTGTACATAATACATTGCTTTTCTCTTGCAGCTTTAAGAACTCTCTCTTTGCCCCTTGCATTTGAGAGTATAATTAATACATGATGGGGTGTATTTTTCTTCATGTTTATCCTGTTTGTGTTCTTTGAGCCTCTTGGATGTACATGTTCATGTCTTTGGCTAAGTTTGGGAAGTTCTCTGTCAATATTTCTTTGACTATTCCTTCTGACCCTTGTTGTCTTTCTTCTCCTTCTTAGACTCCCATGACGAGTATATTGCTGCACTTGATGGTGTCCCATAACTGTCTTGGGCTGTTTTTGCTTTTAATACTTGTTTTTAATTTCTGCTCCTCAGCCTGGCTCATTTCAAGTGTCTTGTTGTCAAATTCAGTAATTCTTCTTTCAGCTCCATTTTGCTCTTGAAACCCTCCCAGGCATTTTTTATTATTGTGGTCTTCAACTCTAGTAGTTCTGTTTGATTCCTTTTTAAAATTTCTGTCTCTTTACTTAGACTTTCATATTGTTCTCTTCATTTATTTTTTTCTTGATTTTCTGTAGTTCTTTCTCTGTGCTCTCTTTAATCTCCTTAAGCATTTTAAAGATCTTTTTTAAAAAGGCTTTGTTCAGTATGTGCACATTCTTTTCTTCATTGGTATCGTCTGTATTTTTATCCTTTTCCTTTGGATGGACCATCATTTCCTGTAAGTTTGTCTTGTTCTCTTTTGTTGCATACTGAACATTTTAATATTTTCAAATGTTAACTCTGGAATTTACTACCTGGGATGTCTGTTTCCTGGTTTGGTAACCAGCTGGTGATAAGACAGAGATTTTCTTGAGCTTCAGCCTCCCTATTAGAAAGGTCTGCCCAAGGCGAATGCACTGTGCAAGGATATCCCTGTCTAACTGGTCCTCTGTCTTGTCCTGGGCTTTTGCTTATTAGTTGTTTTGTTGGCTGTTTACAGTTTCCTAGGGGACAAACCTCCCTCTCCTGTGTAGCTGAAGTCAGCAGGCCTTTGTCCCAGACTGTCGGCTTCTATAGTTTTTTACACTCCTTTCGTGTCACACACTGTTTTTGCCTAGAGGGCAAATTCTGGGAGGAAGGTATTCTCGAGGAGGATTTCCCAATTCAGACTCTACAAGCCCAAACTGGGACAGGGACCCATGAAGGTGATGCAGACCAGCTCCAAAGTGCCTTGTGGAGGGGTCAGGAAGGGTACCAAAAACTTCTCCAATGGCTTCCCAAAGCTGAGCTTTCCTAGCCTGCCAGTGAAGACAGTTTTTCAGCTAACTTTCCTCTGCTGTCCTGAGGAAGCCCTGCATCTTTAAATCTCTACCACCTCCTCCTCTGGCCAGGGAGGTTTGAAACAATGGCTGCCCTCAAAGCAGGGACCTAGCAATCCTAATTCACTAATCAAAAACCACTATCATTGGCTGTACTCACCCCTGTTCTTGTAGAAGAGGATTTTTATGACCCTTTCTGTCACCAGCAGCTAACCGGGGGTTATACACCTCAGTATCCTGCTGTGAATGCAGAGAGCAATTTATAGTTCTTTACCATAATCTATCAGCCTCTTCCTCCTGCTCTTCCCCGGATGCAGCAGTCATTATTATGGCCTCTGGAGTTTCAAAATAGTTGTTTTAGAGAGTTCCTGACCTTCTTTTATTTTTTATTTTTTTAACACATTTATGACCAATCGGTTTTTAAAATTTATTTATTTATTTATTTTATTTATCCCCCCACACACTTATGCTCGCTGTCTGCTTTCTGTGTCCATTCTCTGCGTGTTTCCTCTGTGTCTGCTTGTCTCCCTTTGTTGTGTCATCTTGCTATGCCAGCTCTCCACAGGTGCAGGCCGTCAGCTCTCAGCGGGTGCGGGCCAGCTTGCTCTCACCAGGAGGCTCCAGGAATCGAACCCAGGACCTCCCAAATGGTAGATGGGTGCCCAACCACTTGAGCCACATCCGCTTCCTGAGCTCCTGCCTTTTTAATAGTTATTTTGGTGGAAAGACTGAGTCCTTGAGCTCCCTATTCCACTATCATTCCTGGAAGTCCTCCACTGTCTATTATTGATGCTACTTTCTCTATCGCTGGTGTGAATGGTATAAGTAAGTTTGGATTCTCTACATACATTACTGGCTCCAGTAATTTATGTAATTCTTCAGATAGTGGGCTAATATGGAGAAAACTCCATTGTTGTAAATAAGCATGCCATTTTTTGTAGTGTGCTACCCTGTACACAAGCACTTTTGGGTCTAATTCAATGTCTTTGACCCATTCACTTGTTGGCAAAGATGTTTGCACACTTATTGGCAAATCACTGTTATAGGCTCAGTTTGTTTAAGTGCAAGATATACTGCTAACAGTTGTTTTTCAGTAGGACTATATAATTGTTCTGTTCTTTCCCATAGCTGGGACCAGACCCCAAGTGGTACTCACTTCCCATTTTGTTTTTTGCCACAGGCCCATTTGAACCTTTCTAGATAGCTGCCAATTCACATGCTTGCCCTGCAATTAAACTGACTAGAGACTGGATCTGTTTTACAGCTATTTTTGCTTGTTGGAATGCTTGCTCAGCCTCAGTGTCCCAATTTCAGTTAGCCCTTTTTTATTTTAATCAATCTATATATTGGTTGAGATATTTGAGATAGGTGGGGTATAAAGGGTCTTCAGTAATTTAATAAGCCTATAAAGGCTTGCAGCTCCTTTATGGTGGGGGGTTGGACCCACTGCCAGAATGACTAGGAATTTTATAGACTGTCTGGTCCCCTGGATCTTGACATCATTGATGGCTCATCCTAGGCTCGTGAAAAGGCTCTGTAGTGGCTGCCATTTCTAGAGATGTAATACTATCAGAGGTAGCATAATATCATCACTATAGTGAAACACAGCAACATTTGTTGCCTTTTCCCATCTTGCTAGATCAGCTGCCACCATTCCATAACAGATGGTGGGTCTATGTAGATACCCTTGTGGCAAAACCTGGAAAGTCCCCTGTCGCCCTGCCTACATAAAGGCAAATTGATCTTGGCTATCTTCAGGTAGTGGGATACTGAAAAATGTTAGCTTTATCTAATACATAATGGAACTCTCCTAACTGGGCCAGTAAGTTATGGAGAAGCATAGCAATGTTAGGCACTGCTGTGTGAATAAGAGGGGCAACCTTAGTCAATTCTTGATAATCAGCTGTCATTCTCCAACTACCATCAAGTTTTTTCACCGGTGATACAGGACTGCTAAGTGGGCTCTGTGCTGCTCGTAGGATCCCCACTCTGGACAGTTCTTGCAGTGTTTCACTGATTTCACCATGTCCACTGGGGAGGTGATATTGTTTGGTATGGATGACCCTCCTGTGTGGAGGCAGGTGCACTAGGGACCAATGAGTAGCACCCTGCATAGATTTCACCATGTGGATGCGAAGGGGAAATTTACCAATTGTGGTGGTAAGGTCTAGGTCTTACAACACATCCACTCCTAAGACATATTTGGGAATGTGAGAAATACATACAATATACTTTGGGGGAGGGGGAGGCACCATAGTGCTAGGGTAGCTTGCACTATGGTATGGCTTTTCCCCCATACCCATCTATCACCATTGAATCTCTGGTGATTCCCATAGATGAGCTTGCACTCTGCTTCAGTATCAATAAGGGCTACAAGCAGATGATTTGTTGGAGACCAGTGGATAACTAGTTCTATGTGAGGTCTCCAATTGCCTGCTGTTGCTTGTATTTGCAGGCAACCATGGCCCCACCCCTGGTCTTCAGAGATAGGGGGTATCCACCACCTTATACTAGCCTTACTTTCCTCAAGGGGTTTTGTGGGAGTAATCACTCGTGACACAGATTTAGACATAGACAGAAGCTGATACCTTTTTCTCTTAGGCAGCTTTTGCCCAAGTCTTTCAAATGTAACATTAGGTTGTTAATTCATTTTTTTTCTATTGTAATACACATACAGGCCCCCTCTGATCCTACTCTTGGAGGTCTCTTTGGTGACTTTCCTTACCCATTTTGACTGTATTCTTTTTGTTTCACCCAAGTCTGCTATTGCCTGTGCCACTTGGTAAATGGCCTGACCAACCAGTAGGCGTAGAATAGCCACTAATGTCCCATACCAGGTTGCAGGCATAGTTTGAAGGAGTTTATCCTTCATATTGGCCATGAACAGATCATCATCAGGTCCATGAAAGTATTCAGTATATGCTTCATGCTTCATTTCTAGTTATCTGACTATATCCTGTAATTCTTCCATAGATAACAATTTGCATATTGTGGACAGCATACCCGCTCATTAGACCAAGCCAATTTTGCAGCTAAAATGAATCATACTAATAAATACTTAATGTCATCTGGTCTTTGCCATACCTGGTAAAGATGCTGATGAAGAGAGGGATGTGTAGTTATGTTAGCCATTTTTTCCATTTCCACTCCTGAGAGCATACTACCATCTCCCTCTATGTCCCATAATCTTTGTAACCAAGGGGCTATGCTCTCTCAGCCCTCTTGTTTAAACATTTCGGTTCATTCTGATTCTGCAGGTGTATACCTCTTCATTACTGTTTGCTTCTGAGCAGGTTCTCTTCCCAAGGGTCATTGGGATCCCCGGTTGTTATCATATTAATGGCCTTGATTGTTTAGGCTCGTCTTCAATTTCAATTTCCTCCTCCTATTCTCCCTCTTCTGCACTCTTTCAAGGAACCCACACCTTCAGATCCTGGCCTTCCCTCTGGGTAACTGCTTGGACCTGCTGCAGCAGCGTCCTCTTCCATGCATTTTTGCAACTTTACATGCCATTATTCTAATCATCTCTCTTGGGTTTGTACCTTTTTTGCTAAATTGTTAGCATTGTTGGAACATGCTAACCTATTTCTAGAGCTAAAACCTCTTTTATTCTCCTTACTTCAGCTTCTGCTTTTCATTGGGCTTCAGCAGCATATCTAACTGCTCAAAACAATATCCAGGCCGTGGCAGAAATCGCTTATTTTCTTTTCCATTTCCATTTGTCCCCCAGGTTCTCCTCCAGACAAATAACTCTGCAGCTGGCGTTTTCTGGGTGTCCCGTACTCACATACTGGGCTGAACTGTTCTAGAAAGCAGGCTACCTTCCCCCACATACTGGAAGTTGGCCATTCTGGTATTGCCCCTGCTCACTGAGACACTGTGTTCACAGATTCCCATTGCCCTTGGTTTGTTTCATTTTCAGCCTCCTGGCTGGCTCGCCAATTGTCTGTTGTGAACCTACAGAACAGGTTCCGCCAAAGTTCGATGGGCACTTAAGACCGAAAAGTGAAGCAGGCCACCCCATATGGCAAAACAGTAACAGTTCATTAGGGAACTTACAGACCAGGAAGCTGTTCCTGAGCAGCTGCAGGATGTTCATTGTAGTGCCCTGTGCCGCCCAGGGGTTTACAGGGAGTTATATGGGGTAAGAACAAGGAAGGCACAGAGCCAAGTTGGGATTTGCAAGATCAAAAACATCTCTTTGAAGTTACTGATAGGTGGCAGCAGGAGTGTTTCTGGCACAGATGGCTATCATGCTTTTGAATGTGCACATACATTTTAAGATGCACTTAAAGAGGTAGGAGTGGAAGAGGGGTTTATCTTATCTGGGAATGTATGGCCTCTCTGGTTTATGGCCTCACACTGTTTAACCTGATGGTACTGCTGATGGCACTTTGTGTGCAAAATGAAGCTTTCTCCTAAGTATGTTTTCTCTCTGTAAAAGAGATAATTTATGTGACTGTGCCTAGCAGAGTGCCTAGTACATGGTGGACTCTCAATAAGTGTTCCCCCCCCACCCCACACTTTACCCCTCATCTTTCACAAATGAAAAAGAAATAATTTTTATTATTTGGGGAGCCATGTGATTACAGTAGAAGACACATGAGGGATTGAATTTGAATCCATTTATTTCATCTACTCAAGCACGTTGCTACTATAGAAGTTCTCCTTCTCTTCTGCATCATCAATTTACCACTCTCTACTAGGCCATTCCCATCAGCATGCAAACATGCTGTAAAGTCAGTCATTTTAAAAAAAGAAACCCTCAGCTGATCCTCATCTGCCACTCATTTCTCTATTTCTCTTTACAAGCAAATTCTTCAAAGAGTTGAACATACTCAGTCTTCAATTTCTCTCTTCCTATTCTCCCTTGAACCAGCCCATTCAGTCAGTCTTTTGCCCTTACCACGTCACTGAAACAGCTATCATCAAGGCCACTAAAGATTACCCTTTGACAAATCTGAAGGTCAATTATCAGTCCCCATCCTAACCTATCATTGATTTGACCCAATTGAGTACTGCTTTCTTGAAACACTTTCTTTACTTGGCTTCCAGGACAGGAGTATCTTGGTTTTCCTCCTAATTCATGGGAGGAATTCACAGCTCTCTTGTTGGTTCCTCTTCCTCTTTATTACCACTTGCCATAGTGAAAATCAAAGAACTGGTCCTCTTCTCTACTTCCACTCACTCCCTTGGGATTTTCAACCCAGGCCTATGACTTTACATAACATGCTTTCTAAAGAATGCTAATAAATATCTGACTATCTCCAGGTTGCCCCTCTCTGCCTTCCCTGCATCTTCTCTTGGATCTCTAATATGCATCTCAAATGTAATATATCTAAAACAAAACTCTTTACTGTCACCACTATAGTGAGTTGAATTGTTTCCCCAAAAAGATGTATTTAAGTCCTAAACCCCGACACCTGTGAATGTGACCTTATTTGGAAATAGGGTCTTTGCCAATGTACTCAAGTTGAGATGAGGTCATACTGGATTAAGACAGGCCCTATACCCAACGACTAGTGTATTTATAAGAGAAAGGAGAAGGCAATTTGGATACAGAAACCCAGGACCTCGTACATGGGAAGCAGGAGCTCAACCACTTGGGCTATATCCACTCCCCTCTTTCAGTTCTCTAATCAAGTATTACCTCCTCAGAAGGGACTTCCCAGATGACTCTCTATAAAATAGTATCCCATGGCACTATTTTCTTCACTCTGCTTATTTTTTCTCTGGAGTGCTTATCACTACCGGATATATTATATATTTGTGTTAGTGTGTGTTAGTAGTCTGCTTCCCTCCTTTAGAATGGGAAATTTGTTTTGTTCACTCCATTGACTTCGGTGTTTAGAACAATGCTGGCACATAGTAGTGGCTCAAGAAAAAATTATTGAAAGAATAAGTTGAAAAATATGTGTTTGAATCTCAGTTCTGCCTCCAATTCCCTCTGTGACCTGGGCAAATCATTTCACGTTTCAGCCTTAGTGCCTTCAATCTAGAATGGAAACTATATTCCTCATCCTTCCAAATTTAGCAGGTAGTTAAGAAAATTCAGTGAGATGCTGATTATGAAAACATGTTATAATAAAGGCACATTGTGAAAAATTAGTAAATGATCAGTTTCTCCCTAGTTATGATCCAAATTGGCACATTTATCTTGGACATGTGGAGAGTGTTATAAAAGTACATGGGCTCTTGTTAATCTTTAGGGTTTTCTTTGGAGCAGCTCAGTTTGAAGATGAAGAGAGGGAAATAAACTTTTACAGTACACCTGTTCCCCCTGTGTGCCAGGCAGCAGACACACGGTGTGGCCCAATCTAATCTTTATTACAGCCGGGCCTGGTAGGTCGTATGAGCTCCCTGAGGTCAAGGGCCATACGTTTTCAGCTTTGTAACCCCAGCATCTAGCCCAGAGTAGGCATCAATAAGAGTTTACTGAATTGGGCTTGCTTGCAGTTTTTGCTAAGAAAAGAGAGGCTCAGGGACTATAAGTTTCTTGCCCAAGGTGGCACAGGTAGTAGGTAGTATACAGTGCTGCAAAAGCTCTGCAGACAACAAGCAGGCTGCTCATTTGGTGGACATCTCTTAAAATCTATCATGTGCAATTGGTACAGTCTTTACACAAGCATCTTTAGTCTGAGCAGGCAGTAGGCTGTCTGCAGCCAGCATAATAGCTTCTCTTTAATGCCTTTGAAAAGAGCCTGGAAAACTCTGCTGTTAGAGGGGGAGGGAAAGGTCCAGGACAAAGCTTTCTCCAAATCAGGCTTGACTTTGCAGCACCTCCCAAGTTTTGATGTGCAGTTTCAGGGTTTCGCTATGGCCACTGTGGTTGCTATGGAGATAGAGCAACAAATATTTGGAGGCCGGTAACACCTTCCCCCCACGAAACCTTGTCAAGTATGCTTGGGACAGGGCCCCTGCCGATCAGGCTGCTGTTGTTGCAGCTGAATGCAGCCTTTGTGATCAGCCTCCTGGACTGCCACCAGGCTCCAAAGAGATGGCTCGGCCCAGATCTTTCTAAATAGTGTTTGTGTTTTAGTTGTCCACAAGGAGGGGGAAAAAGCGCTGTACAACTCTAAGAATTCATCTGGCCTATGGCTGATTGTCAAGACAAAAATGATGCTAAGACACTCTGCGGAGATCAGGAGAGCCTGGCAAGGTTTCCCTGGGAATCACGTAAGTTGCCAGGATGTGCAGGGAGCTTTGCTCCCAGAGTCCTTGCATCAGCAGGGCCGGGTAAGTCTGATTCGTAACACCCGCCTTCCTGAGGAGAAGAGCAATGCTCACGGGAGGTTAAGAGTCGCTCGGCTCGCTGAGTTAGCGTGTGGTGGTGCTGATGGAATTGTCTGAGTCTTAGGCCTGCTGGGGATATTATTACAGAGCTCCCTAGATTGTCCGTGGACAATGGCTGACAACATTTTGGAGCCTCTCCACTTTGAGACATGCTAAGTTAAACTTGAGGGAGACAGAAAACAGTGAAACAGAGAATTAGGCCTTAGCTGGGGGTTAATTTTATTTGTTCTGGGGAACTTGACATGCTTGTTCATCATTGCAGGCCAGGCATTGGGCGATCTTGCCGGAATGTGTGGGTCTGTGGCATCCCATCTGGCTCCAGCTCTGTTTGGGGGAAAGGAGGTGGTGAAGGAAATTTGACTTAACGGCAGGTATTGCTTTGAGAGCTGGAAAGGTACCAGGGTCTCCTCTGCAATGAACTGCCTAGTTTTCACAGGCTGTGAAGTTGCAAACTTGCTTACTGTTAAAATGCTGGGGTCATGACTCCATTAATTTAATGTATTTATTAAATTCCTACTCAGGGTCAAGCATGGGGCTAGGTGTTAGGGACTGATAAATAATATTTATTTAACAAGTATTTATTAAGTGTCAACTCTGTGCCAAGTTCTATCCTAGGCACTGGAGGGACAATGGCAAACTCGACCCCTATCCTCAAGAGATTTGCTTGAGGATAAGCCAAGTAAACAGATAAATTTTTGCAAGTATTGGGTGCTATGGGGACACCTGCTAAGGGCACCTGAGTTAGTTGAGACCTAAACTGTCAAATATGGTAGCCACTAGCCTTCTGTGTCTATTGAACACTTAAAATGTGACTGGTTCAAGTTGAGATGTGTTGTAAATGTAAAACACACACTAGATTTCAAATATCTTAGTATAAAAAATAGAATGTAAATATCTCACTAGTAATTTTATATTGATTACAGGTCAAAATGATAATATTTTGGATATATTGGTTTAAATAAAATATATTATTAAAATTATTTTCATGTTTCTTTTACAGTGACCTCTAGAAAATTGCAAATTTCATATTGATTCACAGTATATTTCCATCAGACAGTGCTACTCTAGAGCTGGGGTCAGCAAAATTTTTATGTAAAGGGTCAGAGACAATATTTCCAGCTTTGTGGGCCATGTGGTCCCTTACAACTACTCAGTTCTGCTGTTGTAGTACAAAAGTATCCATAGGCAATGTGTAAATGAATGGAGGGGGGCTGTTTCTAATAAAACTTTATTTACAAAAAATAATTTACAGACCAGATTTGCTCCATGGACTGTCATTTGTTGACTCCTGGTCTGTGGGCAACAGAGAGGGGGGCTTCATGGGAGAGGCAAAGCCCAAACTAACCTCTGAGGGATGAGTAGGTGCTAACCAGGCTGGGGGAGAACAGGTACAAAGGCACAGTGGTGAGAGGCAGAATGTCACCTTCAAGGGATCCAGGCAGCTTACTGGTTGGAGGAGTGGGAAGTGAGAGCTCACAGCCTGGGAACAAGCCTCTTAGAGTTGTCTACAACCTGTAGAATGGAAGGAGGCCTCAACTCTTCCTAGTTCTGCCTCTTACAAAATGTAGTGGCTAAACCAGAGGCTCACCAAACACTCCCGTGGAGGACATCTTTGAGGGCCTGCCTGCCCATGACCCAATGTACCTCCCACTCCAAGAAATATCCTGACCGTAATCACAGAGGATGCCCTCCCCACCTGGCACCCCCAGACATAGCTGATCAGGTTGTAGTGGACACCTAACCCAACTGAACCCAGGAAGGGGAATTTGGGATTTGACCTCCTGAACTGAGAGGAGGTAAGCAGCCATTTTCTAGATGAACTGAGGGGCACAGGAAGGAGGAGAGAATGGCTCACCCATCAGAGAGAAGCAGAGAAGGCAGAAAGAGAGTGTTCCCTTGTTTTATAGGCCTCATTCCAGTCTCTTCCTGAGGTCCAGTTTCTCTCCTGCCCTTGGGTTTCAAGGGATGAACCACAGCTCTAGAATAGTCATCTATTTTGCTTAAACTATTTCACCTGACTTTTGTTACCTAAGTCTTAAGACATTTGTTTTTCTTCATATTCCTTACTTATTTATAATAGTTCTTTTGTTCATCCATCCATTCATTCGCTAAACAGTTATAAAAATTTATGCAAGGTTCTCCTCTACTTCTATTACTTTGTTCTAAAACTGTAATGATTTTGAAATCTTGATGCAAACTTTCTTCTTTGCTAATTTGTAAGCTCTTTGAAGGAGCCTCTTATGTTTATTTTTTCTCTTCTTCACGGCTGGAATAATATTATGCTCGTAGTAGATACTCAAAAAATTTACTGGACTTAGAACAGATTAGGGCTTAATCAAGAATTGGGGGTTGGAATTTCTTCCCTGGGTACTAGGTAGCTGTTAAAGATGTTTTGGACATAAGAGAGACATAATTATACTGGGTGACTGTGGTAAGTTGCTTAACTTCTTTAGAAGGAAGATTAATCTTCCATATTAGAATAGAGTGGAGGCCGGGTAACCAATCAAGTCAAGTGATAACCAAGTCCTAGTTTAGGGCATTGGCACATTGGAAAGAGAAGGGATGCCACTGAGTTAGAGATCCCCGGGCAGTGCCTGGATGGGTGTTGTCTTTTGGAAGCTCTTGTCAGAGGGAGGAGTGGGCCCAGTCTCCTGCCCTGCCTCCTCTTCATCCCCCAAGAGAGATTACGAGCTTTGCACTTGGCTAGCCTGAGGAGCCCTCGGCATACCTGTCCAACAGGACAGCTCTGCTTTCTCCTCAGGCCCAAAGGTTCACCTCAGCCCGTGACTCAGTGTGAGAGGCTGATGGATTGATTTGGTGACCCACGGGGAAGGGTGAGTCATGACACCCACAGAGCAGTGTCACTCCACCTGAGCCAGATGGGGTGTTGTGGAATCTAGTAGAAAGGTCACCAGAACAGGTCTGTGGAAGCCTGGCTTGGTCACTGTTTGGCAAGTCATTGAACTCTGTACACAGTTTTTTCTCTATCTCTAGGCTCTCGGGGATAATGTTATAGCTATCCATTTTCCATCAGTTCTCTCAACCACTCCTGATGAGGTGCCTGTTCTGTGCCAGTCAAAGTGCTGAGGACAGAGGACTGAATAAGATATAGGCCCTCCCTCAAGGGGATCAAGCCATAATGGGGGAACAGATAAGTAAATAGAAGCACTGGCATAGGTAAATTTTCCTGAGGTATATGTTCACATTCACTAATTCAATTGAATCATCCATAGTTCTGGTAGTAACAGATTACACCCGCCTGACAGATGAGGAAAGTGAGGGTTGACCAAGGCAAAATGACTTGCCTTTCATTATGGATTGAATGGCAGCTCCTGAAAGGCTATGTTTAGTCCTAACCCTGGTCCCATGAATGTGACCTCATTTGGAAATAGTATCTTTGAAGATGTTATTAGTTAAGATGAGGCCAAACTGGATCAGGGTAGGCCCTTAATCCACCAGTATGGCTGGTGTCCTTAGAAGCAGAGGAAATGTGGACTCTGTGAATAAGAGAGGCAGAGAGAGGCCGGCTATGTGAAAGAGGAAGAGATCGGGTTATGCCGTCACAAGCAAGGAACACCAAAAAACCAGGAGAGTCGAAGGGAGCGGATTCTCCCCTTTAAGAAGCAGCATGGCCCTACTGACACTTTGATTTCAGTCTTCTGGCTTCCAGAATGTGAGCCGGTCAGTTTCTGTTGTTTAAGCCAACTGGTCTGTGTTATTTTGTTACAGCAGCCCTGGCATACTGAGATACATTTCCTAAAGCTCTCACAACCACTGGGACATAATTCCATCACAGGCTTTATCACTCTCTGTTAGGGTTGGAGGTTCAAATGTTTATTTCCCCCACTAAACTGTAAGCTACCTATGGGGTGGTCTGGCTTCTAATTACTCTTTTGGCCTCCAGCATCTAGCCTGGCCTTGGCACATGGTAATAGAGAACTGAAGGGCCCAGGGAATGCAGCTCAGAGTTACGGAGCATGGATCAGGTGCCAGGCTTGGTTGGACACTTTGCATTTGCTATTGTCTAATCCACTACAAAAACTCAGTGAGGTAGGTGTCATCTCCATTTTACAGGAAATGTGCTAGAAGCTGAGCAGCATTGCATGATTTGTCCAGGGTCACATTGAGAAGCTTCAAACTCAGAAATGGTCCAGCAGATGGTATATGTGTTGTGTGGGGTGGGAGTGGGGGGTCGAGGGGGGTTTGTGTGAAAAAGGGAAGCCTGCAGTCCAAATGTAGAACCAGAGCAAATTCCCTGTAAAGTGTTTAGCTGATTCCCTGGAACATCTTTACCCGCCAGAGCCTGATCCTGGTCCCAAGCTTCTGTTTGAATCTCTTCTTCCTGCTGCAGCACCCAGCTGCCCCAGTAGACTCGTGGTGAATACATGCTGAATAAATGCTTGAATGGGAGAACAAAGGCATGAAGAAATCATAACACATGCTGAGCTCTCACTACATGCCAAGGCACTGGGGCAAGCTGTTTATGTTTTCTCTTTTTATCCTCTCAACATTACTATCAAGTAAGTATCATTATCACTCCTGTTTTCCAGAGAGAAATTGAGGCTTAAAGTTGTTGGAACTTGGCCTGAAGTCACAAAGCTAGTAAGTGGCCTTGAATCCAGGCCTGTCTGGCTCCAAAGCTGGCTGCACATCATTGCTTTAAAGTGAATGCATGCATCAATGCATTGCAGCTTCCAAACTCTTCAGCAAGTGGGCCACAGTCAAGGCCACAGCGGCATTTGCTCCCTAGGAAGGGGTGTTTTCCAGGTGTTTACTGATCTGACTCTTTATGAAAGTGCTCTCTGTCCTTTAGGCTTTCCCCACTGGTGGGGTGAGAGGGCTTTTCCCAGCTTCCCACTGGATCCACCTATCCTTGGGGTTTTACAAGACCTACATTTACACGGTATGGATCAGCCTCAAACCTGAGGCCTCCCTCAAGTTATCGGCTGGGGGAATCCCTCAGGAATCCCAACATAATGCAACTGGGAGGGGCCTTAAGAAACCAGGCCAAGTAGAGGAAAGGACAATGGACAGGAAATCAGGAGACAGGTGTGAGTCAGCAGTGTGGTGTGGCTGCCAAAAGAGCTGATGTGATCTGCGGCTGTATCATTAGGAGCATAGTGTGTGAAATAAGGAAGGAGACGTTGTACTTCCTTTGGGGTTTGACCAGAGCTGGAATGATGGGTTAAGGTCTGGTTCCACATCTTCAGATTGTCAGAGCAGAACTAGAACTTGTCGAAAAGAGCAGAACCGGGACACTGAAGGGAATGATGCGGTCACTTTTGGAAAGGCTAAAAAAATTTTTGTTTCTTTTTCCTGCAGAAGAGAAGAGGTGAGGAAGTTAGGACAGTAGGTGTTGGGAATCTCAGAGGCAGATTTCTTCTGGATGGCCCAAGGGGGAATATAGGACTCATGCAAGGAAATAATTGAAAGCTAGATTTAGACTCAAATTCAGTAACAACTTCCCACCATCCAAAGGAGAACCAAACAAGGAAATATTTGGGAAGGGAAAAAAAAGAAAGCAAAAAACTCAATGAACTTCCTCTCTCTTCTGTGTGACCCTGGTCAAGTCACTTAATTTTTCAAGCCTATTTCCTTATTTGACAAATGCAGGTGGTGGTACATGAAGTCCTACAAGCAGCAGCCCCTGGAGGCCGAGCAGCGTGATGGTTATGCACACGGCCTTGGGACGGGACTTTAAGAGCAATCCTGTTGATTTATTTTAACTTCCTAGTGCCTCGGTTTCCTCATCTGTAAAACTGGGACAAAACTGTATTTATTTCATGTTATTGTAAAGACTAAAAGAGATAATATATGTAAAGCTCTCAAGACTGTACCTGCCACACAGTAAGTACTCAATAAAGTAAGTACTCATTGAAGCCATCATCATCATCATCATCATCATTCATCATTTATGAAATTGGCTGTCACAGCTTCTAGAACATCATAGGCATTTAAATATCTCTAAAATATCAGATTCTTCCTAATCTCTAGACTTCTGGGGAACCTTACCAAATGGTAAAATATCTATTTACATCAATTCAAAAGCTGCCTCCTTCTAAATATGCTTTCAGTGAAGAAGGAGACAGAGCAAGGAGAAAGCCAATCCCCTCCTTTTTGAAGTTTCCCATTGTTGACCCTTACATTTGCAATACACCTTTAACAGATTACAGGTGTTTCTACCTCCCTCTCCTTACTATCCCTTCCTAGGACATGACCTGGCAGGCACAGGAAGGCAGAGGTGGAAACCAAGACCCCTAAGACCTGGATGGGTGAGCTGGGACTTGAACCCAGGGCTCTCTGATTCCAAATCCAGCATTGCCAGGAGGCGAGGGGCTGGGCCCACACATCCTCTTGTCCTTGGGCTTCTGTCGGTGAAACATGAGATGGGCCCTTGGTCAGGCTCCAAATCTTGAAGCCACATCCCTGCAACATAAGGGAGGACCAAGCAGGAGAGAGGGGAACCAGGAACCCTGAGTGTCCCTGCCGCAAATCTGACTCCTTGCAGCTGGAGATCTCATCTGAGCCAGCCCTCTGTTGTTAGGAAGCTGAGGTGGGCAAGGTGCTGAGCCAAGCAACCCAAGTTGAGAGCTAATCTGTGGCAGAATGCAGACCCAGACCAGTGCTCCTACCTGGGCTATTCAACAGAACTTTCTATGATAATTTTATATCTGTGCTATCCAATATAATAGCCACTGGCCACAGGTGGCTATTGAGCACTTGAAATATGCCTTGTGTAACTGAGTTATCATTACCCCTGTTTTATAGCAGAGGAAACAGATTTGATCAGTTGCACAGTTGGCAAGTAGGGTCACTGGGATGTGTACTCCTCTTGCCCACTCCCCAAAACCCAATGTCTTTACTACCACACTAGCCTCTTGTCCTACTCACCAAGGAGGGTCTGTGCACTCTTATGAACCCAGACAGGTGATTGGGTCATGTCTGCCTTCGCAGAGAGGCCTCCCTTCCTGCCTGGCTCCACCTGGACCCAACTCTAAAAGCCACCTGTGTTGTTTTACTGATAACGGTGTTTGCCCTTCTAAAGCCAGAGCCATAAAAGGCAGCTTTCAAAGTCACTGCGTAGAAATGTCAACATGAAGGGGAGGCTAGTCGTGGTTTCTGAGGTGGAATGTCACCTCTGGGTTGCCTCAAAGGCCACTGGAAAGATCTTTGCATCAGAAGTCCAGGGGCCTGAGGTCTAGACTGGCTTCTACCACCACCATGCTGAGCTATCTTGGACATGTTTCCTACCTCTTACTTTCTCTGGGTCTTGCTTTAATCGTTAGAGTAAGAGGAAGGTTGGGCTTGATCTCAAAGGCTCTTCTATCCCTAAAATGTTAAGTGTCCTCCACTTGGGATCCTGGGGAGCAATTTTCAAATGCTCCATTTAGTTATTGAAAGGCTTTATTTCATGATCTTCAAAACAAAACCATTCCTAAACCTGAACCTGGATTCTTTTCAAAACCTCCAACAATGTCACCATTGAAGCAGTAAAGCTACTCATTAATATCTTGTAAAAAGCGATTTTGTTATTTTCTTAACATATGAAAAAATGCCCAACACCCACCTAATACTGTACCCAGAGCCCTGGAGTATAAAACCTCAGTCAGACCAGGAGGAGTTCTACGGCGTTCAGGTGTTTGAACAAATTGCCTGCACTCAAGAACACAGGGCAATTTTCTCAACTTTTAAAATGCTTTCTCCCTTCCCCCCTTTTCTGGGGTTTTCACCCTTGCTTGTAACTCAAACCACAAATAAAGCTTTAAGCCTCTGGCTGTGAGGAGTGGAGCGGCGGCTGCCAAGAACAGCATGGCTCACGTGGGCCCTTTTTCTACCGCTCTGGAAACCAGCTCTCAGGAGGACAGAATAATATGCTTTTTTCTCTCTCTCTTTTTTTTTTTTTTTTCACTAGACGTATAAAAAAGAATGCTTTTCATATGGGCTGGGAAAGGGGCAGACCGGTGTTGACTGGTGGTGGGCAGAGAGAGTTCAGCTGCTTGAGGTCACCCAGAACCTGGCCATGGTGGCCTAAAGATTCATGGATCCCTCCCAGATGAACCCTCTAAAACTGGCTCCCATTTAAGCCCTTTACCCTAGAACCTGACACATACAGGTACTCAGTACATGTTTGTAATTGAGTAAATGAAATTTTAGAAACATCTTTCTTATTCTGGGATAAGCATTCATATCCTCATTTTGTAGCTGAGGAAACCGAGGCTGCACAAGGCTAGCCAACTGACTGAATCTGACTTGCCATTACCTGGGAGGGCTGGTGCCTGAACCCAGGTTGGCTCCAGATTGGACTCCAAATCCATGCTCCTTCTGCATGAGCCTCTCAGCCACACAGGAAAGAACACTGTGTTCCCAGCTCACGAATACTGCTGAGGCATGATGGACAAGGCTTTTGGAACCAGTACGACTCTTTTCCAAGTGTTCTCTCTCACAACTTCCAAAATTATCCCTGTGGGGATGATGCTTAAAACAGAATGCCTGTTCAACCCTCTTTCCAACTGCCTGTTGGACATAACTGCCTGGATTTATCCTCAGGTTTTGTACAGTGTGTGGCTCTCTGTTAGTTGGATAAATAAGTCAATGATGTCCCACAGATACTATCCAAATCTGAACTCACCTTATTCACAATCGAATCCCCAGTGCCAAGACAGGGTTTGGCAAATTATTGTTCAATGAATGAATGAATACATGGAAGAATGTCTTTTCCCTTCCAGAACCTAATATATATTATCATCTGGATTGTATACATCTGCTGAAGACCCCACCATCTCTCTCTAATCTCTCAAGCTTAAAGCCTGGGCATTCCCCTAGGACACTCCTCTCACATTACTCTCATCAAATTGGTCATCCCATTCTTTCAATTCGACCTCTGACCTGTCTTTTATACCCATCCTCTCCTGTCCACCTCTGAACTCATGAACTTCTTGCCTTTATTGTTCAAGATTATATTGTTATGGGAAGCGGGTGTGGCTCAATCGATAGAGCTCCCGTTTACCATATGGGAGGCCCTGGGTTTGCTTCCTGGGGCCTCCTTGTGCGGGCAGGCCGGCCCGTGCGGCGCAGTGGGCTCATGAAGCAAGACCTCACAGCAGGAGGCGGGTGTGGCTCAATCGATGGAGCCCCCGTTTACCATGTGGGAGGCCCCGGGTTCGCTTCCCGGGGTCTCCTTGTGAGGGCAGGCTGGCCTGCGCGGCACGGTGGGCTGTTGCAGGAGGACCTCACAGCAAGGGGGAGATAAGCAGACACAGAAAAGACACACAGCGAATGGACACAGCAAACACAAGCAGCAAGGGGAGCATAAATAAATAAATAAATAAATAAATAAATCTTTAAAAAAAAAAAAAAGATTATATTGTTATAAGGAGAAAAATCCCAATTTGAACTTGCTTAAGAAAGAAAGGGGATTTTTCAGAGGATAGTGGAGTCAATCATAGAATTGAAGGATGAACCAAAGTACCAAGCCTCAGGAAAGACAGGGGTGGCTGGAAGAGAGGGCCCTGATTCTGACACCTCTATTTCTCTTCTACTTCCTTTTCAGAGTCCATTAATGCATTGTCTTCATTTATTCTCATCTCCTCCCTCCATACAGGGACATGGATGGCTATAGTTCTAAACTCCCATATCTAGAGTTTTAGGACCAGAGTAGAAAAAGTCTCTTTCCTACATACTCCCGTAGAATAAATCCTAGAGAAGGGGCCCAGTTTGCCTAGCATGGCACATAAGCCCTCCCCTGGACCAGTTACTGGGGCTGGAGAACTGCTACGTGAGTTAGAAGAAGGTGTTCCTTCCTCTGAGTGCCTGCAGCTCCAAGGGTGCACTTTCCCCTCACTTCTCCTCCCTGCCAGGAAATCTTGTGCAGAACACAACCTGTACAACCACATCCTATGGCCCTGGCTGTCGGCAGGTATGGGGCTGGACACTCTCATTATCTCAGCTTGGATCAGATGCTCATGGCTGGCTAGTCACTACTGCTAGGAAGGCAGGGTCATCTAAAAATGATCTCACTTTCCATCTGGACCACCTGGTCATAGTAAAGGGAGGGCTGGGGAAGGGAAGGAGCATTTCTTCCAAGCAGGGAAGGTAGCATTGTCATGGATCTCAGGGGAATCACATAAGCTAGACTTCGTGTTTACAACTCCCAAACCTGCTCCTCCTATTGGTTCCCTTCATTGGTACAATGGCCCAGTTACTCTGGTCAAAACTTGGGTGGTGTCCTTTATTCCTTCCTCTCCCCCACCCTAATCTCTTGAATGTTTCTCAGACATGTTCTGTCCATCTCTCCATTTCCTCTGCCATCTTCTAGTTTAAGCAACTATTATTTCTTACTTGGACCATTACAATGGCTTCCTAACACAAATGGTCTCAAATTCATCCCATCCTGTATGCACATTCTTTGTAATGTGACTTTGCTGTTCTTCCCTTCAAGAAGTGGTATCTATTGCTCCACTCTTTGAATCTATGCTTGGCCAATGAGATATTAACAAACATGACACAATCTGAGGTTTGAGAAATGCTTGTGCTTTGGGACTTGCCATTTCTTACTGTTCTTGATAACTCTGCCACCATTACCGTGAGAAGCCCAGGGTAGCTTGCTGGATAACAAGGGACACGGTGATCCAGTTAACCTCCCCTTGCCCCAGCCAACTGGCTGTACTGACCATCAGACATGTGAGTGCTGCTAGCTGACTGAAGAACTGCCCACTTGACTCACAGACTTGTGAGCTATGATAAAATGGTTGTTGTTGTAGGCCACTAAGTTTTGGGGTGGTTGATTACATAGCAAGAACTAAATGAGCCACTGGTCTTCCTTTCTTCAGCCTTCTCTAGTGCATTTTCACACATACCCATTATCTTCCTAAAATGCAGATCAGATTATATTACTCTCTCCTCCACAAACCTTTGATAGCTCATCACCTACTATATAGTGAGCAAAGTCATTTAATATAGTCATCCAAACTCTCTAGGATCTGGGCCCCAATTCTTTGACTTACCCCTGCCTCCAACTTCTGTTCTCCAGATACTCTGATTAATTTCATGTTCTCTGAACATAGGATAAACTTTTATAACTGGATGACACTATATATGCTGTGTCCTTTGCCTGGGGCACCATTATCCCTTCAACCTTTCCTTCTCTCACAAGGTGCAGCTCAAATGCTCTATCCTCTTGGAAACTCCATTCTGCCTCCTATTTTAGTTTCATTTATTGATCTGTTTTCTTTCTAGGATGGTAACTACTCGAAGGCAGGAAATTTATTAATCACTTCTTTGTAGCATATCCCATAGTACCTAGTGCCTGGCACAGAAAGACCCTGGCCATCAGATTTGCATGTTATAAAGATCATTTTGGCATGGCAACTAAGAGCTGGATAGATTGGAGGAAGAGAGAACTAGAGGCAAGGGGACCAGTTGGAAAGGGTGCTTTTTAGGCCAGAAGCAGTGATGCCTTTCAGGCAGTGGCTGAGGGCTAGAGAAGAAGAGACAGAAATCTGAGATATAGAAGAGGTTAGAATCTGTAGAACTTGGTAATAGATAGGGGTGATGGACGGTGAGGGAGAGGGAGGGATCAAAGCAAAAGTGCAACTCAGTAATAGGCAAGGTGTGGGCAGGGAAGATGCTACTGTAAACTGCAAATCTGCCTTGCTTGCTCAAACCTCTAAGCCTTTGCAGAGGCTAGTTCCCCACCTCCCATGCTGCTTCCTCTCTCCTGGCTCTCAGGTCACAACTCCAATTTCCCCTCTACCTCGCAGGGAGGCCTTTATGGAGGTGGCAGGCCATCTCTGAGTTACAACCTAAATGTAAGATGCCCTCGTCTAACTCTGTTCAGACCCCTGAGATCCCCATCCCCTGCTAGAGGCCCCTTAGGCCCCACTGGGTTCTTGACATTGGTCTCAGAGACTGTTCCTCCCCCGCCGGCCCCTGGCAGGCAAGGTGGTCAACACCCTGGCAGCTGGGCAAGTCATAGAGAACTCCCTGTCCGTCTGTGAGCCAACAACAGTTGAACTGGAAGTCAACAAGGGAAATGGAAAGGGAGAGACGCAGCCTCCGCAGAGGCTCACGCCCTGGGACTTGTGCCAGTGTGAATAAGGTTTTCCGGGTGAGGATTTCCCCTTGTAGAATGGAAATAGCAGCTGAGGGTGAGGAGAGATAGAGAACTAGTTGTGCTTCCCAAAGAGCTTTCCTTCTACATTGTCTTATTTAAGCTTGGCAACAAGCCTTGGCATGTGTGTGTGTGTGCACGTGTGTGTGTGCACGTGTGTGTGTGTGCACTTGGATGCATGTGCTCATTTCATCTCCAGATGAAGAAAATTAAGCCAGAGAGGTTGAAAGTTTTGTCTAAGGTAACCCAGCTAGTAAGGCCCAGAGTGATGGGCAAGGAAGAGGGTGGGGATTGAGTGGGCCTCTTAGAACCTCTGGGGCTTGTGAAGTCAAGGGGTGGTTTAGAAGGAATGATTAGGGATGAAGGAGGTTCCATGGGCCAAGGAGAGGAATTGTCACAGTTTCCCAGGAGGTCTCCCTGCCGCTACTCTCTCCCTTTCCCAGGCCAGCCTCCATACTTTTTCTAGAGTCAGCCCCAATTCAGAATGGGATGTGGCAGTGGCTCCTAGCAGTTGCTCTTGGCCTCATTTGTCCCTTGCTGTCTCCAGCCTCCTCTCCTGCTGTTCCCCCTTGCCCATACCCCACGCTCAAGCTACACGTGTTAGCTGGCTGGCCTTAATACTCATTCAGGCCTTGTTTTAAACATGATGTTTCTTCTTCCTGGTGGGCAGGGGGTGGGGAGAGAAGTGGGGAGCCTCTCTCCTTAAACACCTCTTCCAAAATTACCCACCTTCTTAGTAGTTTATGACAGTTGTTGAAAATACAGTAAAAAAGACACCAGAAAGAGTGTATATGTAAGCCCTTGAGACAAATAGAGAAGGTGGTCACAAGTAGTACCTTTTTAGTATGCAACACCCCAGCCCACCAAGAGTTCTAGTCCTGGCCGCAGCCCCAGCACACCAGCTAACCACCCCCTCGTGCTAGGGCCCGGCCCTGCCTCTGACTTGTTGGCACACTGCCTGGCGCTTAAGAGGCCCCCAGTGCGTCTTTGTTAAAAGACTGAGACAGGGAGGCGTGAAGCCACAGAGAGAAGTCAATTCCTCCCCCCTCTGCAGGGACTTCCCCCATTTAGGAATATAAGTAGGCAGTCACTCAGGTCAAAGCACAGCTGTGGGGAAGAGGAGGAGGAGAAGGTAGAGATGAGGAAAAGGAGGAAGTGGAGCAGGGGGAAGGAAAAAGACTGGGGAGGGGAAGTGGGAAACAGGAAGGGGAGGGGGGAGAGGAGGAGGAGGAGGTACGTGGTAGGAATTTATCCACCTCTAAGAACTGTCCCCGAATCTCTTGGGGAGAACTCTGGCAGCAGCTGGAGGAGAGGTCCAGACTAGCCACAGGATAGAGGAGGGAGGTGCTTCCTTTGGGTAGCCTGAAAGCATTGTAATTGCCATGCCCACAACTGGGAAATCTTGGGTAGGGGTTGGGTCCCTGGGTGCAGCTTCCCACCCAGCTCTGTCAGCTTATGGTCTGACACTGGGAAGACTGGCATACCTGGGGCAGGTCCAGCTTCCCTGGGGCTGGATGGTGCATCTCAGGAGCCGGTGGGTTAGTGTACAGATATTCAGTCTTCCCCGGAGGCCACAGGCCTGTGACTCAGAGCTGGCCGTTGCCATGTCCTTCACAAGACTCCTGGACCACATGGGGACAGTCTGGGAGAGAAGGAAATACATATTCGGTTTAAAAAAGTGTTGGCATGTTTTTCAGCTGATTACTTTAACTTACTATTCGATGGCCTAGCTTTATAATGTTTTTATTTTTATTTTATGAAATTCTTAACATTGGTAATGAAAATTCATTTTACACTGATTTTATTCACATAAATTCAGGACACCTGTCTCCCTAGGATGGTTTCTACACCTGCACTTGAGGTAGAAATTGATGCCCAATACTGAAACAATTTCAATAATTTTGGATCTGATTCTTGGCTGAAAATGCTTTTATTTATCAAGGGCTTCCAATCACTCTGGTAATGGGTCTGACAGGGGAAACTGCCCATGTTTCTTAATTTAAAAATCTTTCTGTAAAGTGTTTCCTCGTGCTATAGGACAACTCTGCACAACAGCGCAGAGTAGTTAGCATTCATGATTGAAGTTTTGAATATTTACCTGGCATAATGTGGGTGTTTGATAAATGTCTGTTTTATGATTATTTCATCAATGTTCAGATCATCCTGCCCCCAGGAAAAGAAATAGGTACTTGACTTAAATATGCAGAACCAAAAGTTTCCACCAAAGTCACTGCCCAGAACAGAGAAAATTTGTGTCCCAAGGATGACTTCTCCCATCCAGCCTTAGGTCCTGGAAAGAAAATTCCTTTTTTTTTAGCTTCAAAGGGTTCAGAAATTATGACATTCAATCCAAGAACATCCTACTACATCATCAAGGAAATAAAATGTATTGATTGTTTTAAACATTCCTTTTTTTCAGAAAGAAAACTAAAATACTGAGGCAGTTTGGACAGCACTGGATGCCTGGAAACATAATGAAGAACATGGACTTTAGAATTAGAAAGTTCTGCCCTTATTAGCTGTGCAGCCATGAACAAGTTATTCAGTCTCTTTAAGTCTCAGGTTCTTATCTGTAAAGTGGGGATCCTATGAACGGCTACTTCAAATGGTCTTTGTGAAGATAAAACATGATAAGGTGCACAAAGCACCTGGCACTTTGAAAACACTCAAGAGAGGCCCTTCGGCTGGACTTGGGATTGCTCAGGAGTTTGCTGGGCCGAGCCTGCAGCTTCATGGACTCAGAGACCATGAATAGCAAGGTCTGTGTCTCCAGCTCACACTCTCCCAGAAAGATGGTGCTTTCTATTCAGTTCTTACAAACACAGGTTTTTCTCCGGGAGCCCCAAGAAGCCAAGTATTCCGTTTGTGTAATCACACAGCACAAAATGAAATCTGAGGTAATGACAATCCCTGGGTCGTTCTTCAGCGTAAACTGTGGTTGCCCGTCTGTATTCAAGGTGGAGCATTTGATCCTGATACACACTTGCTCTCTTGGCTTAAAGGCAGGCAACGTGACAAGGGAGTGAGACTGTCTTAGGGAAGGGGAATAGCTTCCTAAAACTGTGCTGGCTTAAAAGGAAATTTTGCTAGCCAAGTAGAAATTGTTTTCTAATATGTAAGAAGTGCATAGTGGGAAGAAAGGTTTTGTATAGGCTTAGAAGCGGAAGAACCCTGAGATACCAGGATAAAGGAAAGCATCCTTTTTGAGTATCTACAGTGTGCCAGGCCCCGAGTCAGGTGTAATTATTGTCACTGGCCCTATGTATTGCATGCCCACCGCATGCCATGGGCTTATGCCACTATCTTATTTAATACCCCTTGCTACCCCTGTGAGGCAGGCATAATTATTTCTATTTCATCAATGAGGAGGCTGAGAGTCGGTCACTGACCTGTGGAGACCCCCCCCATACAAGCTCTCCTCCTGGTACAGCTGTTGAAACGGAGGCTAGAATTAAGCGACTTGTCACGAACAAGAGCACTTGCAACATGGCAAGATCAGGAGGGAGAGCTGAGCCTCCTGCTCTGGTCTGTGGCCTTTCTACCCACCATGACCTTCCTCCGAGGCGTTCGCAGGCCTGAGCTTTCGGCAGGCTCAGGACAGTAAGGCTCTGCAGCTGCTTCAGGAGAAATACCCATTTACAGGATTTCCTGGCCGTCACCAACTGCCATCTTCTCAACTGGTGGCAGCTTGTTTTTTTCCCCCAGTACGAGGTCGCACTTATCCCTCCCCCTCCCTTTCAGTTCAATGGTCAAAGCTGAGCTGCCGGCCTGCAGTTTTGCTCAGTCGTGCTCCCAGGGTGCTCATAACAGCATAACGGGTGCTGGTAGGGAGAAGAGGAGAGGGGCAGCCAGGAGGGAAGGCGGGCAGGAGCCTGGGCCAGCCTCAGGGCTGACAGCCAGTGTTCCTCTGGAGGGAAAGGACAGGCTCAAGAGACAGCTCCTTGTAAACACTGCGGCCAGCTCTAAAAATACCACAGGCCCAGACAGGGCATGCTGCCCTCCGGTCTCCTCCAGACCCTCCCCAGGAGCCTCTGCCCTTTTCCGGAAAGGGCAAGGGGATGGGAAGTAAGTCGACTTGTGAAGAGTAGGATTTCCTTAGTGAGGAAAGTATAACAATGTTCCCATCCTCTGTGAAACACAAGGACGCTCCGTGGGTCTCTTCAGCTGGGACAACAACAAAAGGAAGCAAAACAAAACAAAACTGCTTCCCTGGGCCCCCGTTCCTGGCTCTGTAAAGCGAGGGCTGGGCCTCGCTCAGGTGTAAGGACCCCACCTGCAGTCACAACCTGAGATCAGGGAGCCTGGCTAAGACACCTGGGCTGGGGTCGCCAGCTGTTCCACTTCTCAGGTGTATGACCTGTGACTCAATCACTCGATGCCTCAGTTTCCACATTTATAAAAGAGGATAAAAATAGTGATTGCTCACTTGGGTGTGGAGAGGAGTAAATGAGATCCTCTATGGGGGTCTTAGTGTCTGACATGTGGTAAACACTTAAAAAAAAATGGTTATGATTGTGGTATATGGGAAGATACAACTATTTCCTGAATTGTAACTTAAGACCTAGTTTAAAGTGAAATTTAGAGGGTGGGCAAATAGGGTGGGGTGGAAGACAAAAAGTGGCAGAAAGGGTTTGAATCATAGAAAATTCAAATCTGTTGCTTGACAGATGGGAAACTGAGGTCCAGGGAGCAGAATGGAGTTGCCCCAGGCCAGACACTGTGTTAGCAGCTCCCTGTAGGTTCTGTTTAACAGAGCTGTGAGGCCACTAAAAGACCCGGGTGAATCTAAGGTTGCCTCACTGGGAGTCAGGAGAACGAGGCCATTATATGACACTTGAAAGTCTGCAAAGCCCTTTTCAAGGGGGAGACAGACCTCGGCAGAGCACCACAAGAGGCCTGAATCTGTGATGGGACAAACTTGACGGAATAATAGATATCAAAATTATTTTTACCTGTTTCTTCTCACTTTTTTTCCAGTGGCTACTAGAAAATTTAATCACACACATGGCTTGCAGCTCATTTCTGTTGGGCAGCACTGCTCTGACCGCTGTGTTTGTGCAACAAAGGAGCAGGCTGTCTCACCAGGTAATGAGCCTCCCATCACTGGGAGTGTTCAATCAAAGGCGTTGTTAATGGAATTATTAGAGATGGATGGATGAATTCTACAATCCCTCTAATTCTGATTCAACAGTGATTCCCAGACAGTGTTCCGAGGCACACTTGTTCCTTGGAATACGAATAGGTGTTACAGGAAAAAGGGGTAGATGATCAGTTTAATAAGGGAAATGTTTGGTTGAAAAAAATTAGATTTCTTTACTCCAAGACTTCTCAAAGCCTCTAAGCACGAAAGTGCATTGTGTGTATGAAACTATATGAAGCATTCCCCATATTAAATTGATCACAGAGCCCTTTTTTTCACAGAGCACAAGAAGAAAATAATTTATTATTCAGTTCATTCCTTGAGAATTGCTATCCTAGAGTTGTCAAAAGAGCAGGAATTCTGCTGCCAGGTAGAACTGAGTTCAAACTCTGGCTTTTCTAGGAGAACGAGACAGGGCATGTTACTTCACCTTCATCGACTGTAAAATGAGAAGAATATTCACCTTTTAGTGCAGCTTTGAAGGTTACATTTAAAAGGCATATAGAAAACATTTAGCACAGTGTGGCTGACCCAGAGTAGTGTTCTCTGAATGGTAGTTTTAATTTACTAAAGCCCAGAGAGGGAAAGCGGCTTCACCAAGGTCATACGGGAAGTTAGTGATTGTGCTAGGGCTTACATCCCAGGCTCCTGGGTCCTTCTAGTTTACCTCACTTCTCTACTAAGCAATAGCGAAGAAGAAATCCAGTTCATCGGGGGAGCTAGGAAGCCTGCCCAAGTCTGGTGTGATTTAATAGGTCAAGGTGATTTTAAACAGAAGGCAAATATTTCCTTCTTTCTCCCACTCCCCTTCATCCCCTCGTCCTGGCCGAAGGAAACCATGTCCAATCTGGCAGGCTCCCCAACTTCTCCCCTCCTCGGGTTCGGGTTCCTGTTCCTGCAGGTCCTTGGAGCCCCCAGCAGATGGGCTGCCCTTATCAGTGGGCTTCAAGCCAGAGGAGGAATCCTCCGGTCACGTGTGGCCCTCTGCAGGGAGGGAGACCTTATAAATAAACAGCCCAGGCGGAGGGATGGGGGAGGGGCGGAGGGAAAACAAGCCTTGACATTTTGGTGACTGGGCCAGGATTAAAGGACACCAGGCGCAGCCCTTATTGGCCATTTCTGTGAGGAATCGCAAATCCAGGCAGCTTCCCCAGGATGACAAGTCTGCCTTTAAATAGCCCTGGGAGCTGGGGCATTCCCAGTGCACTGCTGACTTGATCCAGGCCTAATCCCTTGCCCAGGACTGACCTTTCACAGTTTACAGAGCACTTTATCTCCCGGCTCAGTGGAGTCTCAGAGAACCCTCTTGAGAGCAGGGAGGTTTATCATCACCCAATTTACAGATGAGGAAACTGAGGGTCCGAGAGTAAGTGTCCCACTCCAAGCTAGAGTCCGGGCTGAGACCCAAGGAGATTTTGATGCCAAATCCAGCATTCTGCCCATCACACCACAGTTTGCTCCACTAGGGGTCTTCCTTTGTGCCTCACACGGAGCCTGTACACTGGGTGAGCCACCACTCCTGCCCTGGAGAAGGTCACACTCCAGTGAAGAGTGAAGAAAGTCAAATGGATGGCTCATAATTGTGCTGAGTGAAAGAAGCCAGTCACAAAGAAGTACAAACTGCATAATTCCACTTAATAAAACTCTAGAAAATGCAGACTAATCTACAGTGACAGAAAGCAGACCAGTATTTGCCTCGGGAAGGGGGCCAGCAAGGAAGGATACAAAAGAGCATGAGGAAATTTGGGGTGATGGATACGTTCACTATCTTGACGGTGGTAATGGCTTCACAGGCATGTACAGATGTCAAACATCAAATTGTGCACTTTAAATATGTGCAGTTTATTGCATGTCAATTAATCCTCAGTAAAGCTATTTTAAAAAAAGATAAGGAAAAGAAGAATCAAGGAAATTAACAGGCATATAATTAAATAACTCTATGAGAAGTCTTAAAAGGAGACCCAAAGTGCCATGGGCACAGGGAGAAGAGAGAGATTCTTTCCCAAATGGGAGAGATCAGGGAAGAGTTCTTGGGACGGGAGTTTGACGTGGCTCAAGGTATGCAGAGATCGGCCTTAGATAGGTTACGAAAGATGAAGGTGGAAGATGTAGGTAGCGTTTGTTTGGGGAACAGAGAGTGGAGTATTTTCTTCCTCTTTCTTCCCAGTCTGGGGAGGCCTGTGGTTAAAATTAACAGCTGCAATCCTCTTTTCTTCAGAAATTCAGACACACGCCCTACTTGGCAGGCTGTTGGTTTTGCTAATAAGATTCCTGCCCTCCTCCCTCCCCCACTCCGCAGCTCATCCCTTTGGGTCCAGCTGAGGCTCCTGCCCTCTCGGATTTCCTCTCTGCTCAGCCACAGAACTGAAATGCCAAATACCTGCTGGGTGAGCCACTGGCAACCCCAACTCCCAGGGCCCTGGGTACCCACATTTCAGATTCTTTCAAATCCCATAGGAAGAAGGCAGTTGCGGGGTGGGGTAGGGATTCGTATGCGGGTGTGATAAGATTCTGGGTTCAAAATGAATGAAATCTCTTCTTCCTCTTTCCCATCCATAAGCTTTGTCTTAGTAATAGACATGTGATCATTGGAGAATTTTGAATCATGAGTTTATTAGAATATATTGTGATAAAGCAGTAGGAAATTCAAGAATGTTATGCATTGATTAATCGGCCAATTTGCACCAAAAACTATTCTGATCACTGTTTTCACAGTTTGCAAAATATTAATTTGGGTTTAAATGATCCTTTACATAAGGGACTATTGCAATGATGTTTTGAAATTGTGGGTTAGCTCTTACTTTTCACTTTCCTTGGTATGTTTGTTTATTTCAAACTGCCCTCTTTCAGAAATTTCCTTATTAATTAAATAAACCACTCAGCTACATTCCCTACATCTAATTCAGCACTCAAATGTAAGCTCAGTTCTGGAGTTGGGTTTCCAAACTTGGCTTAACGGACATTAGTCACTTGGAAGCAAAATGTGGCATTTGAGCAGCTGTTTCGGGCTTTCAGAGCCTGTAGGTTTGGAGAAAGGCAGTGGGGGTAGGGAGTGGGGGAGGGAACCAATGTTTAGTCACTAAATACCAACTCTATGCCAGGTACTAGGGACTTTACAGAGTATCACTTTTAATCCTCTGAACAGTCCATTAATGGTGATGTGTTCTTTTTTGGTTTAAGATCTATCTTCCTTAGGCATAGCAAGGTAAAGAACTTGCCAAAGGTTACACAGCTTATAAGTAGTGGGGCTGGGATTTGAACCCAAACAATCTGACTCTAGAGCTTATAGTCCTGCATTATCCTATAGGTACCTTGTTTAACTCTCCCAAACCCAACACATAGGTACCATTATTATCAGATCTGTTTTCCAGATGAGAAACTAGAAGCTCAGAAAAGTAATTTCCCCAGCATAAACTAAAATGCAGATCTTGGATTTGAACTCGGGTCTGTTTGACAACAGGGTACGCCCTCAACCATATACCCCATTTTCCAATCAACAGTTATTTGATTCTGGGCAAGTCACTTCACCCATCCATTTACATCTATCCATCCATTCATTAATTCAACAGATAATGGTAAGTGCTTACTGTGTTCCAGGGACTTTCTTGTCCCTAGATATAAAAAGATGTGTGACATCTGGCCCTTGCTCTTTAAGAACTCATAGTCCAGTGAAGAAGGCCGATACCTAAAAAAACAATAAGAAAAATAATTGCAATATGAGGTACTTTAAGATTATATACATAGAGAAAAAAGCATCAAATATTGCTTGGTGAAGTAAAGCAAGGACAGCTTTAGAGAGAAGAGACACTGGACTAGTTGCTCCCCAAAGAGACAAAAGGAGGAGTGTACTCCTGGCAGAGAGCATAAAAGGGGGGACAAAAAGATGTAGCATAATAGCAGCTCAGATATTGAGTGCATTACCACTTGCCAGGCACTGCTGCTTTAAGTAATGTCGCTCTAATTCCCACAATAACTGTGAGGTAGGTACTATTATTCCGACAACTTTACAGAAGAGGAAACATGGGCACAGAGAGATCAAGTAACTTGCCCATGACCATGCTAGTAAGGAATAGAGCTGGAATTCAACCCCAGGTGCCCGGCTTCAGAGCGCACACTCTTAGCCACTCTGCTCCATTTGGGGACACGGGTCATTAGTTCTTTATGGGCATGGCAGGCAATGAGAATCAGGTCCAAAAGGGTCTTGTACACCAGCTGCAGGCTGCTTTCTTCATGAGGCCTCAGAGGTTCTTGATCTAAGGACCCTTCACTTCTTGGAATTCACAAAAGCAATGATCCTGGTGTGTGGGTGTGCACGTGTAGAGAAAGGGGTAGAGTATCTTTCTCTACAATGAGACCATGTCAGGAATTATACATCAACTTTATTTGCTTTTGACTGAAACCATATCTGTTCACTATAGGACTGTTGGATGTCATATGCTCAGCAGGAGCCTCTTGGCTTAAATGTCAGTGTCTGAATTCTTGCTTCGTGTCCTGTGTTCCCTCACCAGACCGGGCAATTCTTGAGGAGAGAGTCCTGGCACACCTTCCTCTCCACCATTCCCTCAGTCCCCAGCACGAACACAGCCGGTCCTCCACAGATGTCTGTTGGACGAGTGACTATTTATTGAGTGAACTCTGGGTCTTTGGTTAAGAATTTATTTAAAGAGTAAGTCAATTAATTGGGATTTAACAATATAGTTTGGTCAACAAAATATTTCATACTGTGTGGTCGATGGGGAAGGGGGAAATAATTTAAAGGTCTTTGCAGATGAAAAATGTATTGTCGTTCGTCTAGATTAGTGCTTGACAAATTGTCACACTTTTAAAAGGGTCGCCAATAGGGATTTTGATTCAGTGGGTCTGAGGTGGTGTCTAGGAAGTTTTTAAATAAGCTTCTCAAGTGATTCTGAAATAACCGCATCAGAGTTTGTGCAAGCCAAGTTTAGGTTCCTCCTTGTTTTAATTTTTTTTTTTTAAATTTCATCCAGCCTGTGCTTGAACACGTTGAGCAATGGGACTCACTGTATCACAAGGCAGGCTTCCCAACCCATTGTATCAATAACAACAACAATAATAATGCCAACATAGCTAGCGACCGTTTATTGAGCACTTTTAAATGAACACGTTATTTGATCTAAAGCCAGGCATGATTTCTCCACACTACAGTGAAAGACAGCGAAACCCAGGGGTCTGGTGGTTTACTCAAGTCTCAGAGCCGGTGAGGGCAGAGCTGGGATTCGAAGCCCGCGTCTTCCAGCCACCCAGGGCCTCTCGGCCCACGCGTCTCCCCAGGGCTCCCCCGCAGCGGGGGGAGGGCGGAGGGCAGCCAGGCCCGCCACGTCAGCAGGGCCCTGCCCAGACTCCGCGCTCCGCCCAGCCGCCTTGGTCCTCCCCATAGAAGGTAAACCCGGGGCAGGATCCCGTGAAGGCTGAGCTGGGCCTGACATGCTGCTGGTTTCAGTTTCTGAAGAGCCCGGCCCTGAACAAACACGGGCTGGGAGGAGGGTTCTGGAAGCCTTCCCAACAGATAGCAGATTAACTCCCTCCTGCCTGGGAAGCACCCGCGGTGGGAACGGGCCTGGGATCCCAGCACAGCGACAGTCCTAGAGTCTCGGGAGGCGGGGCGGACGGGGCACTCCTTCCCCTAACAGAGAGATCTGAAAGCCTCGAGAGGGCGCAGACTGACCCGCCCAGGTGCCGAGACTTAGGGGGCGGCTCAGAGTTCCAACTCAAGGCAGGCTGTCTCCACGAAATTTAGGCTCAGGGCAAAGGGCGTAAGTGGGGCCACCCTCACGACGAGGGGACTCCCTCACGGGTGGGAGGGAGTCCCACCCTCCAAATATGGACCGGTCTTCCGGCTTCATCAGGACCCTCCCCCCGCCCCCCCCCCCACTTGGGCGTTGTGTTCCAACATGTTAGCAAACCTCGTACAATGTTTGTTTTCTTTCTGAGAAAGAGGCTGAGCGGCACTGCCAAAACCAACATGAACTCCAAACACAGGGTATTCTCTGTCTGTCGGGCAATTTTTATTTTTTTTAACAGATAGACCTGAGTCTGAATACCAGTCCCACCACTTCCTAGCCAGGTGACCTTGTGCGAGTTTCTTAATCTCTCAGAGCCTCATTATCCTCATCTATAAAATAGGGATGATGATAGCTATCTAAGATATGTTTGGGGATTAGATTAGATAAATACAGCTTATACATATTAAGCACTTAGTCCCCTCAATCAATGGCAATTAACATTATTATTAATTATATTGTCATTACGAATGACTAATAATGACACTCAAGATTATTACTAATGCTTCTGTGAGCATAAGTGTAAAAACTATGCTTACATTAAAATTTTTACTGAGGGAAATAATTTTATGAGTGGTAAACAAAGAATGGAGTAATGTTGGATCCAGAACAGTATGCACAGTATCTCATTTAAAATTCAAACAGCTCTATAAGAGAGGAGTTATTATCCCCATTCTTCAGATGAGGAAATCAAGGCTCCTGGAGGTTAAGTAGGTCACACACCAAGTAAGTTTCTGGTGTCCAGGCCTCCCTCTCTCTTGGGCTCCTTCACTATGCCCCTTAAGTCCCCGCCACTTCACACCTGCCTGCCTCAGCCAAGAAGCCTCTATCTGCAGGGAACTCTCCTCAAGGAATCAGCTTTTGAGACCACAGAGATGCCACCTCCTCCAGGCAGCCTTCTGGATTCCCTCCTCCCTCCCACTGTAGAACTAACTCCTCCCTCCTTTGCTCTCCTGTTGAAATCTTTACAGACCCCATTCACAGTGCCTATAGCATTTGGCTACCCACATTTGTGTGCTGTGTCTCCCCACTCAAGGTGTGCCTCTCTGAGGCAGGCACTACATGCTTTTCTTACTTTTGTAGAGTCAGTGTGGTGTTGTGTTTAAGTAGGCTTAGGGGCCATACTGCCAGGGCTCAAATATTAGCTTTACTACTTACTGATAGTGAGGCTTGACTAAGTAACTTAACCTCTCTCTATCTCACTTTCCTTATCGAAAGATAAAATGGAGATGCCTCGTAAGGCAGCCTCACGAGGTTGCCTTAAGGATTAAATAAGTTAATACATACGTTAGGTGCTTTGAACTTCTAAATGATAGCTGTTCATTCAATAAATGAAGAAGATCACAAAGGTCCTGAATTTTGCTTTTAAACAGAAAGCTGAACAACAAAATCATGTTGCAGAGCTAAGAGCATGGGGTGGGGGAAAGGACATGGATTCTTCTGGATCTGTCTCTAACTTATTGTGTGGACTTGGGTCTGTCCTTTCCTGTCTCTGAATTTATTTCCCCTTCTGCAAAATGAGAAGTTTGACTCCCACTTCTAGATGATCTTCAAGGGGTAATATCCAAGGGTCCTAATGATGAGTTCTCTGCCTCTAGGGCTTTGTAATGTGTAATGTCCCCAGTTAGGGGCCACACTCAGACATAAATGACTGGCTCACCATCGGAAGCTCAAAGCTCAACCAGGGGCCGCTGTGAATTCCCAGGTAGATGATTCTACTAACCACGATAATCACCAGCTTTTTTTTTTTTTCCCTAAAGGATTTATTTATTTATTTATTTATTTATTTATTTACTTTTATCCATTTTTACCCCCTCAAGCACCAGCTTTTATTGTGCATGTACTAGTGCCTGGCACCAAGCCAAGTGCCATCATTCTCCTGTTTATTCTCCACGAGAACTTTATAAAGAAGGTACTATTAAGACCCCCATTCTACAGCTGAGGAAACAGAAGCTCAGACATTAGGGAGCTTGTAAGTGGGTGAGCAGGGAGTAGGACCCTCATTTGTCAGATTCCCAACTCCCACCTCATGCATCAATCTTCTCTAGAGCATTGTTGTTCAAATACCTCTGGGGACAAGGAGCTTATTATCTTTCAAACCAATCCATTCTTAGACATTCTGAACAGTTGAAAAAGGTAAAGCTGCCATTTTTATATTAGCTTCCTGACTTTGGACTTGGGCTGATTAGACTAGGAGGTTTTGGCAAGGGAGTTTATACATTCTCCAAGGGATAATCATCAGGAGCAGCTTACAACAAGATGGCCTGAAGACAGGAGCATCTGCTGCCACCTCTCTCTGATGCTTGGTCCCTCACCTACAGTCTTACTGGGGATAGAACTGGGAGACACTAAGAGATTCCAGCACAGCCTAGGTTGGAACTGGGCTGAGCTCAAAGAGCCGCGGTTTGTGTCCATAATCTCTAGTCATTTGAAACACATTCCCTTGGTGGTGGTGTTTGGGGTGTGGTGGAGGCAGGGAAAACATTAACAAAAAGTTTGCAACAAATCAGGCCTGCAAAACTGAAGAGAGAAATTTGCTCCAACAAAACTCAATTTGCCTGGTTTTGTTGAGTTTGCTGTTTTTCCGAAAACCAAATATCTTGCTTGAAAGATATTTCCAAAGGTTCATCCTTCCCAACAGGATAAAGTCCAAACTTTTGGGGTGCATTCAAGGCGCTTCACAATCCAATTCCAACCCACCACCCAACTCCACCACATTCCCACTCAGAGAAGTCTGCACACTTCCTTGAACACTCCAGGCTTGCCCCTGCCTCCAGGCCTTTGCACATGCTGTCCGTTTTGCCCCATGGCATTCCACCAAAGACGTTACTTCTAGATGACACCAATGCCATGCTGTAGCTCCTCTCCCACTCCCAAGATTTTCCAAATAGTACCTGCAAGGAGAGAGTCTTTGCTGCCTCTTTGGAATTGTAAGTGAAGACACACACACACACACACACACACACACAAAAACAAACCAAGGAACACCAGGTAGAATAGTTGAGAATTAGGGTATTGAGCGTGTGCCCAAAGCACTGTGGGAAAACCAAAATTCATAAGGCTGAATATCAATGTGGTTTTGAAAGCCTTGAGTTACTATGAAACTAATTTAAGGATACTATAAAAATGTGTTCCTGAGTTTGAACAATTGTTTGATGGTATGCTAAGAGTCCAACAACAGGACCAAAAGGCATTGTTAGGGAGAACCTCTACAACTTGTTCAGGAAGTTGCCCAGGGTGGGGAAACCTCCCTGGGGCATTTTTAACGTACCATTTTCATCATGGGTTTCAATGTGTATGGAATGAAATTTGGGCCCTGTTTTTCACAATAACAGAAATGCTAGCATGAAGTAAGGTGACCATATGATCTGGTTTGCTCAGGAAGTTCTGGTTTACACTTATCATCCTGGCATAATTATTAACAGATACCCATTTCACTCTCAAGTGCCCCAGTTTGGAATATAAATTATGGGCTCACTCTAGCACCAGGTAATCAAACAAGAGCTTGTCTAGGCAGTTGCTTTTCTAAAGCTCTGCCATCTGGTGAATTCCAAACCACTCTCCAGGACCCAGCCTTTGTCACCTTCTCTGTGACAGTTTCTCTAGCAGAATTGACAACTCCCCTCATGCATTACCTTAGCACTCAGTACTTACCTCCACTCACTCACAGAGCCTCTTCTTTTTTTCTTCCATGAGGCTTTGGGCCTCCTCACGGAGGACCCTATTGTTCTCTGTCTTCTCACACAAGTCCTGGACACAGCAGATTCTCAGCAAGAGGTTGCGGCATGAATTATTAGGAAAACTCTTCCCCAAAAGGTTTTTGGTTGCTTTATTTTATTTTCAGACCTCAAAAGAATAAAAAGACTTCATAGTAAATTGTTAAATTTATATACCTTAAAAGTAGAAATGAAATATAAATGCCTGCAAAAGGAAAGTCAAGAAATGTTTAGGAAAATGATGAGAACTACCCAAGCATGTTTTGTTGCTGTTATGAAATGTTACAACTTTATTAAACATACTTGATAGTTCTTTAAATTCAGAATTTGAACAGTAACTTTGCACTAAAAAGAATCATGATTTTTTTCTTTCTATTCTTCTGTATCCTTCAGATTTTCTTTAAATATGACTCTCTTTTTTTAATATGTATTTTTACACTTTATTCTTTTATTTTTATTTTTCAGGGGCATATATTATTTTTTTAATTTAAAAAATGTTTTTTTTTTAGCTATTGGAGGCTGGGGATTGAACCCAGGACCTTGTATGTGGGAAGCCAGAGCTCAACCACTGAGACACATCAGCTTCCTTGAGTCGGTTTTTTTGTTTGTTTTGCTTGCTCTTTTTCAATTTTTCAGGAGGCACTGGAAATCAAACCTGGGACCTCCCATGTGGTAAGTGGGTGCTCAACCACTTGAGCCACATCTGCTCCCTACTTTTTAAAAAATATTTTTATTACAGAAGTCGTGAATTTACAAAACAATCATGCACATGTGTAGAATTCCCATACAACACTGCTTCACCAACACACCACACTGTTATGAAGCCTTTGTTACAGATTATGATATAATATCATCAGACTATTGCTACTAACTTTGGTCCATAGCATACATTTGGCATATTTTTTCCATACCCCCCTATTATTAACACAGTACATCTTTGGCATAGATGCAAGAATATTAGAGTATAGCTGTTAACTATAGTTTATATTAATTGTATTTTTCTCATGCTTCTCCACATTCCCACCACCCTGAAAGAGTGACGTTCATCTGTTCTAGTTGATAGAAGGACATTCTTGCATTTGTACTATGAACCACATTCTCCTCCACCTCTGGGTTCACTGTGTTATTCAGTCCCTAGTTTATTCTCTAGCTCTCTTTCAATTGTCATTTACATCCCTAGACTACCCGTTTCAGCCACAATCCCATTTATAAAGCAGTTGCTACTCACTATAATGTGTTACCATCAACTCTATCCATTTCCACATTTTTACAGTCAAATTAATTAAAACTTCTACATACATTAAGCATCAGTACTCCTTTGCAGCGCTCATCTTATTTCCTAATAACCTATATTCTAGGTTTTAACTCCATGTGTTTATTCTTCATATTTATTTCATATTAGTGAGACCAGGCAATATTTGTCCTGTTGTGTCTGGCTTATTTCACTTAGCATAATGTCTTCAAGATTCATCCTTGTTATCATTTGTGTCCCAATTTCATTCCTTCTTATTGCAGCGTAGTATTTCATTGTATATATATATACCACATTTTGTTTATTCATATATTAGTTGATGGACACTTGGGTTGTTTTCATCTTTTGGCAATTATAAATAACACCACTATGAACATCAGTATGCAGATGTCTGTCCGCATAACAGTTTTCAGTTCTTCTGGATATATTCCTAGTAGAGGAATTGCTGGATCATATGGCAGTTCTATATTTAGCTTCCTGCAGAACCACCAAGCTGTCTTCCACAGAGGCTGCACCATTTTACAATCCCACCAACAGTGAAGGAATGTTCCTATTTCTCCACATCCTCTCTAGCACTTATTGTTTTCTGTTTTTGTTTGTTTGTTTTTTAAATAATGGCCATTCTATGCAGTGTGAGATGGTATCTCATTGTCATTTTGATTTGCATTTCCCTAACAGCTAGTGATATTGAACATTTTTTCATGTGCTTTTTGGTCATTTGTATTTCGTCTTTGGAGAAATGTCTATTTAAGTCTTTTGCCCATTTTTAAATTGGATTGCTTGCTCTTTTTTGGTTGAATTGTATGATCTCTTTATATAGAATGGAAATCAAACCATTATCAGATATGTGGTTTCCAAATATTTTCTCCCATTGAGTAGGCTGCCTTTTCACCTTCTTGATGAAGTCCTTTGAATCACAAAAGTGTTGAGGAGGTCCTATTTATCCATGTTTTCTTTTGTTGCTTATGCTTTTGGTATAAGTTTTAAGAATCCACCACCTGTCTCTAGGTCTTGAAGATATTTTCCTACTTTTTCTTCTAGGAGCTTTATGGTTCTAGCTTTTATATTTAGGTCTTTGATCCATTTTTGAGTTAATTTTTGTATCAGGTGTGAGATAGGGGTCCTCTTTCTTTCTTTTGGTTATGGATATACAGTTCTCCCCAAATCATTTGTTGAATAGACTGTTCTGCCCCAGTTGGGTGGGTTGGACAGGCTTGTCAAAAACCACTTGCCCATAGATGTGAGGGTCTGTTTCTGAACCCTCAATTTGGTTCCATTGGTCTATGTGTCTATCTTTATTAGTCAGGCAAAGGGGTACTGATACAAAGTACCAGAAATCTGTTGGTTTTTATAAAGCATATTTATTTGGGGTAAAAGCTTACCGTTACAAGGCCCAAAGAGTCCAACTCAAGGTTGATTTCTCACCCAAAGCCAGTTGCCACGTGTTGAAGCAAGATGGCGGGCCTTATCTCTCCTTCCTTAGCTGCTCAGCTGCTCTGTTCTCTTCGGCTGCAAACTATCATACGAATGACTCATCTGTCCCCTGGCTGCAGATGAGTGTCTATGGAGCTCTCTCTTTTCTCGTGTATCGGTTCTGTGTTCTCCTTGAGTGAGTGTCCATTTATATAGCCCTCCAAGGGGGGTGGAGGACCCAACTCTGAGTTGCCCTAATGATGTGGTCAGATCAAAGCCCTAATCTTAACATAATTTAATCAAAGACATTTCAGCTGAATCTAATACAATCAAAGGGTATCACACCCAGAGGAATAGATTAGTTTACAAACACAATCTCTTTTTGGGGTTCATAAATAATCTCAAACTGCTGCATAGTGCCATGCTGTTTTTACCCCTGTAGCTAGGTAATATGATTTAAAGTCTGGAAATGAGAGTCCTTCAACTTCGCTTTTCCTTTTTAAGATGTTTTTGGCTACTCAAGGCCCCTTACCCTTCCAAATAAGTTTGATAATTGTGTTTTCCATTTATTTAAAAAATGCTGGTGGAATTTTTTATCAGGATTGCATTGAATTTGTGTATCAATTTGGGTAGGATTGACATTTTAATGATATTTAGGCTTCCAATCCATGAGCATGGAATGTTCTTCCAATTATTTAGGTCTTTTAAAATTTCTTTTAGCAATGCATTGTAGTTTTCTGAATACAAGTGCTTTACATCCTTGCTTAAGTTTATTCCTGAATATTTGATTCTTTTAGTTGCTATTGTAGGTGGAATTTTTTTTCTGGACTTCCTTTTCAGATTGGGCATTACTAGTGTATAGATACACCACTGATTTTCACACATTGATCTTGTATCCTGACACTCTACTGAAATTATTGATTAGCTCTAGCAACTTTGTTATAGATTTTTCAGGACTTTCTAGATATAGGATCATATCATCTGTGAATAGCAAGTTTTACTTCTTCCTTTCCAATTTGGATGCCTTTTAATTCTTTTCCTTGCCTGATTGCTCTAGCTAGAACCTCAAGCACTATACTGAACAACAGTGGTGACAGTGGGCATCCTTGTCTTGTTCCTGACCTCAACAGGAAAGCTTTCAGTCTTTTACTGTATATTATAATGCTAGCTGTGGGTTTTTCATATATGGCCTTTATCATGTTGAGAAACTTTCCTTCAACTCCTACCTTTTGTAGTATTGTTATCAAGAAAGGATGCTGTATTTTGTCAAGTGCTTTTTCTGTGTCAACTGATAGGATCATGTGATCTTTCTTCTTTGATTTGTTAATATAGTATATTATGCTGATTGATTTTCTTGTGTTGAACCATTCTTGCGTGCCTGGTATAACACCCGCTTGATCATGATGAGTAATTCTTTTAATATGTTCTTGGATTCGATCAGCAAGTATTTTGTTGAGGATTTTTGCCTCCATATTCATTAAGGAAATGGATCTGTAATTTTCTTTATTCATAATATCATTATCTGGCTTTGGTATTAGGGTGATACTGGCTGGCTACATAGAATGAATTTAGTAGCATTCCTTCTTGTTCAATTTTTTAGAAGAGCTTGAAAGGTTGGTATTAAATCTTTGAAAGCTTGGTAGAACTCACCTGTGAAACCATCGGTCCTGGGCTTTTCATTTTGGGGAGTTGTTTGTTGACGGTTTCAATCTCTCTACTTGTAATTGCTTTGTTGCATCTTCTGTTTCTTCTAGGGTTAGTGTAGGTTGTTTGTACATTTCTAGGAATTTTTCTACTTTGTCTACATTGTCTAGTTTGTTGGCATACAGTTGTTCATAGTATCCTCTATGATATCTTTTTATTTCTGTGAGGTCAGTAGTAGTGTTCCCATTTTCATTTTTTTGTTTTATTTATTTGCATCTTCTCTCTTTTTTCCTTTGGCAGTCTAGCTAAGGGTTTGTCAATATTGTTAATCTTCTTGAAGAACCAACTTTTGGTTTTGTTAATTCTATTTGTGGTTGTTGTTGTTGTTCTCAATTTCATTTATTTCTCTTCTGATCTTTGTTATTTTACTCCTGCTTGCTTTGGAAATAGTTTGCTGTTATTTTTCCGGTTCCCTGAGCTGTGTAGTTAGGTCATTGATTTTAGCTCTTTCTACTTTTTTAATGTAACACTGAGAGCTATAAATTTCTCTCTCAGCACTGGCTTTGCTGCATCCCATAGTTTCTGATATTTTGCGTTCTTGTTTTCATTTGTCTCAAGACATTTATTGATTTCTCTCACAATTTCTTCTTTGACCCACTGATTATTTATGTGTATGTTGTTTAATCTCCATATATATTTGACTTTTCTCTTTTTCTGCCTCTTCTTCATTTCCAACTTTATTCCATTATTATCAGAGAAAGTGCTTTGTATAATTTAGATCTTGTTGAATTTATTGAGATCTGCTTTAAGACCCAACATCAGGTCTAAGCTGGAGTAAGATCCATGAGCACTTAAGAAGAACGTCTATCCTGCTGTTTTGGGATGCAATGTTCTATAAACGTCTATTAGGTTTAGTGCATTTATCATATTATTCAAGCTCTGTATTTCTTTATTGATCCTCTGCCCAGATATTCTGTCCAATGCTAAGAGTGGTGTATTGAAGTCTCCAACTATTATTGTAAAGATATTGATTTCTCCCTTCAGTTTTGCCAGTGTTTGCCTCATGTAATTTGGGGCATCCTGGTTAGGTGCATGTACATTTATAATTGTTATTTCTTTCTGGTGAATTGCCCCTTTATTAGTATATGATTTCCTTCCTTGTCTCTAATAACAGTTTTGCTTTTAAAGTCTATTTCATTCTATATAAATATAGACACTCCAGCTTTTTTTGTTGTTGTTGTTATTGCATTCATGGAATATCTTTTCCCAGCTTTCACTTTTAATATATTGGTATCCTTGAGTCTAAGGTGAGTCTCTTGTAGACAGCATATAGATGGCTTATATTTTCTTATCCATTCCGCCAGTCTATGTCTTTTGATTGGGGAGTTTAATCCATTAACATTCAATGTTATTAATGTAAAGGCATTTCTTATTTCACCCATTTTGACCTTTGGGTTTTATCTGCCATATTTTATTTCCACCATTCTTTTTACACTTTTAGTTACTTTTACTGATATAATCTTCATTTCTCTACTCTCTTCCAAGCTTCTGTCTCCTGTATTTTCTTCTCAGGTTATAGTACTCCCATTCAGATTTCCTGCAAAGCCAGTCTCTTGGTTACAAACTCTCTCAGTTTCTGTTTATCTGTGAATATTCTAAATTCACCCTCATTTTTGAAGGACAGTCTTGCTGGATATAAGATTCTTGGCTGGCAGTTTTTCTCTTGCAATCTCTTAAATATATCATACCACTTCCTTCTTGCTTCCATGGTTTCTGATGAGAAATCAGCGCTTAATCTTAATGGGTTTCCCTTGTATGTTATGCATTGCTTTTCTTTTGCTGCTCTCAGAATTCTCTCTTTGTCTTTGGCATTTAACATTCTGATTAGTATGTGTCTCATAGTTTGTCTATTTGGATTTATTTGGATGGGAGTACGTTGTTCTTCTTGAACATGGATATCTATGTCCTTCAATAGGGTTGGAAAATTTTCTACCATTATTTCTACAAATATTCCTTCTGCCCTTTTTTCCTTCTCTTCTCCTTCTGGGACACCCATGACACATATGTTTGCACATCTCTTGCCATCATTTAGTTCCCTGAGATGCTATTCAATTTTTTCCATTCTTTTCTTCATCTGTTCTTTTGTATGTTCACTTTTGGAGGCCATGTCTTCAAGATCACCGATCCTTTCCTCAAATCTGCTGTTATGTATATGCCTCCAGTGTATTTTTATTTTTATTTTATGCCTCCAGTGTATTTTATTGTGCCTTTCATTCCCATAAGATCTGCTATTTTTCTATGTATGCTTTCAAATTCTTCTTTGTGCTCTGCCAGTGTCTTCTTATTTTTAAAAAAATATTTATTTTTTTTTAATTGACTTTATTTCCTTTTTGGCGTATAGTTCTATGTTCTACTCCCCCTTGCTGTTTGTGTCCATTTGCTGGGTGATCTTCTGTGTCTGTTCCTTTCCCTCTCCCCCATTTCTATCCTCCAGCCTTCACAGGATTCAATCCTAGGGCCCTCTGATGTTGGAGAGAGGCACCTTGTCACTTGTGCCACCTCAGTTTCTGGTTTCTGGTGCGTCTTGCCTTGTCTCTCTTTGGTTGCATTATCATCTTGCTGTGTGGCTCACTGCATGCCCATGCGAGCCTGACTCACCGTGCAAGCCTGGCTCGCCATGCAGGCCTGGCACGCCTGCTCACCTTTTTATTTTACCAGGAGATCCCAGGGATCCAACCTGGGTCCCTTCATGTGGTAGATAGATGCCCAACCACCCGAGCCACATCTGCCTCCCAGTGTCTTCTTAATATCCTTAATCTCTTTAGCCATCTCATTGAATTTATTACAGAGATTTGTTTGAACATCTATGATTAGTTGTCTCTGCTCCTTTCTGTCATCTGGAGGCTTATCTTGTTCCTTTGGACCATATCTTCCTGTTTCTTGGTATGGATTGTAATTTTTTGTTGGCGTCTTGGCATTTGGCTTACTAGATATATTTATCCTGGGTGCAATTCCTCTCTAGTTTAGGGCTTTCTTGCCCTTTCTCCCTTGCTGATTGTGTAGTAGAAGCTGAGGATATAGTTGGTACTGTAAGCTGTGGAGGCTGAATTTGCTCACTTTGCCCCAGGAAGTGATGAAGCTTCTCCCACCTTTCTCCTCTGCTAGGGGTAGGGACAGAGCCACAGCTGTGTGTAATAATCCACTTCATGCAGGCCAAGACCATCTGTATTTGCCTGGAGAGACTGATGAAGCTTCACACCCCTTCCTCCCCTACCTGGGGCTGGGATGGAGCTGCAGGTGTGGGCAGCAATCTATGCCATGTGGGTCTAAAATGATTGCAGTTGCTTAGGTAGACTGATGTAGCACCGTCCCTCCTCCTTCCCTGCCAGTGGTGGGGTTGGATCCTCCAGAGTGTCCAATAATTTAATCCATATGGGCCGAATGCACCTGCAGTTGCCCTGAGAGGCTGAGGGAGTGCTGTCCCTTCTGCCCTTTAGGGGTGGGGATGAAACCGCAAGCACCCAGCAGTTCAGTCCACGTAGGCCGTAAGTGCGTGCCATTGCCCGGAGAGGCTGAGGAAACACCAGCCCCTTCCTAACTTATTGGGGGGTTTAGGTGGATCCACAGGTGCCCAACAGTCCAGTCCCTGTAGGCCAAAATTGCCTGCCATTGCCCAGAAAGGCTGAGAAAACACAATTCTCCTTCTACCTTACTTGGGGGCAGGGATGGAGCTACAAATGTCTGACTATTCAGTCTGTGTGGTCCAAAAGCACCTGCAGTTATCCAGAGAGGCTGGGAAAACACCACCCTCCTCTTGTCCTATGGGGGTGGTGGTGGTGGAGCCACAGGTGCCGAACAGTTGAGTTTGTGTAGGCCAAAAGTGCCTATGGTTGCCTTAAGAAGCTAAGGAAACATCAGCCCCCTCCTATCCTATGGGGGGTGGGTTGGGGATGGAATCAAGGCGCTCAACAAACCAGTTTTGCCAGCAGAAAGTGCCTGCATTTGTCCAGGGAGGCTGAGGAAACACAGCTCCTCTCCCTTCCTATTAGGGTGCAGGGATGGAGCCCCCGGTGTCTGACTATTCAGTCTATGCTGGCCGAAAGTACCTGAAGTTGCCCAGAGAGGCTGGTGCAGTTCCCCCCAGCTTCCTTCCTCCCAGCTGAAGCCTAGGCTAGGGCTGCAGTCCGATCTGGGTGGAAAGAAGCTGGTCCCTACTGTCACTGTGATTTTTAATCAGCCCTGCTTCCCCTCATGCCCAAGGCAGAGTTAAAATGGCAGCTACCGGCCTCCTTCTGACTTGGACAGGTTCAAACTTTAGCTGTTCTTAGGGTTATGCTTTAGCTAGCCAAATTTACTAATCAGTAGCTGAAGTTGGTGGCCAATCATCTTTCCCTCCCCCATTTTTGGGAAATGGAGCTTCTAACTCCAGCTGTGGAATAGCTCCCAAGGTGGCTTGTGCCACCAGTGGAGGATGGGCACCAGCCTCCACAGCATAGAGTGCTCTACTCACACAACTTCACTGCAGATGGGCAGTCTCCTCCTTCCATTCTTTCAAGGATGTTGCAGTATGCTCTTCTGGCATCCTGGGACCCCCAAACAGATGCTTTAGATAACTCTGTTTAGATTACTAATGCCCTGTAGGACAAGCTGACTCTTGGAATGCTTTACTCAGCAGCCATCTTACCCCCATCCCCCCTGTATTACTTTTTTTTTTTTTTTTTTTTTTTTTTTTAGGAGGTACTGGGGATTGAACCCAGGACCTCATACATGGGAAGCAGGAGCCCAACCACTTGAATTATGTCTGCTCCCCCCTGTATTACTTTTTAACTAAAAGTTTTTGTTAGAAAAAATGCAAATACTAAAATTTTAAAAAGTCACTTTTTAAAATGCTTTGAGAGATCATTTAGGTAAACGCTTTTATTTTATACTTCAAAGTGTGTTGGGGAGGAGGGGAAGAGAGAAGGTAAAAAACCACCAAAGAAACTAACAGATGCCAAACGAATTTAAGGATTTGACAGAAGCCACACAGACAATAAGCAGCAAAGTTGATATGTGAACCTAGTTTTCTGAATCGATGTACCTTGATACTTAGACAACACTCCTTGAATTCTTTTGGGCAGGAATTTGAGCAGGGATACTCTTAGCTTGTCATACTTTCAGTTAGACTGTGAGTTCCATGTGTCGATTAGGCTTACCTGGATGAAGTATAGGTGAGAAGACAGAGTTAAAACTATGGATGGCCTCAAATATAAAGGAATTAAGGAGAAAATGTTCATTAATAATGGTTTGTATCATGGACTTTGGAGTTGGACAAGTTGAGGTTCAGATTCTGATTCCCCACTTCCTTGCAAGGGAGCTTTGTCAGCTGGCTTAACTTCTATCAGGCTCAGTTTCCCCATCTTTAAAATGGGGATAACAGTATTTCTCTTGCAGAATTTGGTGAAGATGAAATGAAATAGCAAATGTAAAGCACTCACCAGTTTCAGGAAATAGTAAACACTCAATAAATTGTAGCCATTATTACTCTGATTATTATTGCTACTCTATTGCCTAAGCTTGAATTGAAGGACAGAGTATCAATTTTATATATGAACTATGCAGACAATTCTTTCTTCCCTCATTCTTGGTTGCCAAGCAGTTTTACCTAAGAAACCTGTCCTTCAAGGAGGTGGTGGTTAAAATAAGGACCATATGTAGAAAAACCTGTGTCACTGGTGCCCTTGTCACCAGGCATTTTCTTGTGTTCCTAGATTCCTTGATATCACTTTTTTTTTTTGGCTTGGGCTTTGTAAAACTTCCTGG